>WNWU01000065.1:5779028-5849667 GCA_012654045.1 Ptyas mucosa | reverse complement strand
TAGAATAGAATAGAATAGAATAGAATAGAATAGAATAGAATAGAATAATTTATTGGCCAAGTGTGATTGGACACACAAGGAATTTGTCTTGGTGTATACGCTCTTGGAGTTCATAAAAGAAAATTCGTCAATGATAGTCATAGTGTACAAATAAGCAATTAAATCATATTAGTAAACAGTCCATATAAATCGTAAGGATACTAGCAAGTGCAGTGGTCTCCTCCACCAAAGCAGGAAAGTCAGCCTCAGTCAACAAGCGGTGGGACCCAGCTCAGGTCTCCTTTCAATGGGTTGCTGTAAGGGAAGTTGGGTCGGATCCCACCACTTGCTGACCATGGCAGGGAGTCCCTTGGAACCAAGAATTGGGGGAAGAGGGCTCTGTTAGATTGGGTCTGGGGGAGGTGAAGTTGAGCATCATAGGTCCCCTGCTAAGAGAACCAGATCCCAGCGTCTTGACCAGCAGGAGACGATGCCAACAGCAGAGCGGGACGTGCGTTCTCCCCATTACTGGCAGGTTGATTTCATCTGCCCCGCTTTGAAAAGCGATCCTGCCTTTGGCTTCTCTCTGCTTTCACCTCTGCTGTGGATTTCTAAATTAAGGTTATAGTTGAGGGCCAGAAATTCACAGCCGCGTAGCCAGTGCAACATGAATCTCCACACATTAATATCCCCGGGCTTGAGTTCCAAGCCACAACTGAGCTGCGTTGCTGTTTTTCTGCCCCTTGCATTGATTCTCTTGCCACAAAGATTAAGAAGAGGACGTCATTCCTCCCCCCCAGATAGATTATTATGGGGAGGGCCTGTTACCAGAGGAAAAATGGATGAGGAGGGAAGAGGAGAGCAAAGCAATTCAGGGACCTTCTCCTGAAGTTGCAAAAGCTGTATTATGTTTTGCAAATGCCTCCAGAACCAAGAACAAACTACTTTGCATCCAGACCTAACACCCCACAGCTTCTGCTGCTGGGGATTATGGAAACTGGAGTCCAAATGATCTGGAGGACACCGTGTTCAGTAAGACCTGCTCTGTTGCTTCCAGTCCAGGACCCATTCTTTTAACCCTTGAAGCAGGGGTGCCCAACCATGACAACTTTAAGACCTGTGGACTTCAACATGCTGGCTGGAGAATTCTGGGAGTCTGCAGGTCTTAAAAGTTGCCATAGTTGGGCACCCCAGCCTTAGAAGAGGGCAACTTCTGCATTCTCCTCCAGATTCTCTGGATAGCTGAGCTGCAGCTGTTTTGTGTAACTGAGGAAAAATGACAGCTTGCTTGGCTGGCCTGGCACCACCTCTCTCCGCCCCCCCCGCCCCCACCTATCTTCAGGGTTTCTCTGCCTGTGGGGAAGGATGGAAAAACATAAGCAGAAGAACCTGGAAAGCCCCAAGGAAGAAATTGTTCTGCTCTAAGGTTCCTTCTCTGATCTTGCCCTTTTTTGTTCCTTGGGGTTCAAGCCAGGGCTTGGTTCAGCTGCTGTGGTTCTTTTGCTCGCCAGATGTGGGATGATGGGTTGGCCACTGGTATGTGGAGAAGACATCAGGGGAAGGTGATCCACAGCTCCAACGTTCAAAGAATGGACCACAAAAAAAGCCCAAAGCAGAGTTTTCCAAACTTGACAATTTTAAGATGGGTGGAATTTAGCTCCCAGAATTCCCCTGGCAGCATGTGGTAGCTGTGGAATATTGACTTTCTTGAGCTTAGTGTCCCCTTCTCATCTCCTCCAACCTTTAGACTTTCCCCTCCCCCCTCCCCCCCAATCTGTGGCTGCAACCAAAGTGGAAGTATGAATGCAACATCTCTCTTGTTGCACTCACCTTGATTTACAACTGTAATTGAGCCCGGAATTATGGTCATAAGTCATAGCAGTCATTAAGCAGGTCAACATGTGACCCTGTCCAGTTTTATGAACTTTTTTTGCAGTGGTTGTTAAGTGAACCCTGCAGTTGTTAAGTGAACTTTTTTCCCCCAAATAGATGTTTTTGTAGATGCCTGAAACCAGCAAAAAATGCCAACAATCACAATTTTGCAAACATGGGAGGCTCCAAATAGTTATAAATGTGAGCCAGTTGCCAAATATCCAAAATGTGATCATGTGACCACAGGGGGCAGCTGTTGGAACATGTGAAAATAATCTGTCATAATTCAAACAGCCACTAAGTGAGTTGCTCACCAAGATAAGTAGCTGGGCCTCACCACTTGCCTTGAGGAGCTTCCATATTTCAGCCAGGATTCCAGTTTGCTTGTTCTGCCTCCAAAGACTGCCTGGTCCTGTCAGTTTATTTCCAAGAGCCCCTTAAGGGAGGGAAGCCCCGAGAAATCCTGGACGATCCTTCTGATCTGTGTGCTGATTGCATTTCCCTCTTTTGCCTCCGCAGCCTGCCTCTTCCGGTTCAATGGCCTCTCACTGGTCTACCTTCTCTACCTCCTGCTCCTGCCGTGGTTCCTGGGCCCCACGGAAGACACCATCAGAGGTAAGGAAACCGCATTCTCCCAGCTTCCTTCTTCGGGGCACAAACCAGGATGCTGCATTCCCCCCCCCCCCCCCCCCCCACTTTGGGCCCATCACTGGAATGGGGTTTCAATAAAGAAATGATTTTCTTTGCTGTGGATACGGTGAGCACTCACGGTTGTGCTTATAGTCTGCTCTGTCTCGAAGGGCTTACAAGCCACCCAGCCAAGGAGGAATGTGCACCCCAGAAGGAGCTTCAGCCCAGCTGCACACATCTGTTTCCCTGCAGGCATCCTGGAGAAAGCCCAGGCGAGCCACTGGGATGGGGGAAGAAGCTGCTGGACTCCAACATCTGCTCTCCCTTAGCCAGTTGCCCATCAGAGCAGAGAACAAGCCCTCCCTCCCTCCCAGGGGCCTTTGCCCTGGTTTCATCTCCCCGACTGCCTGGGCAGAGTCGGTTTCCTTCCGGTTGCCCATCCCAGTGGTCTGCAGGTGACATCCCCTCAGCTGGGCAATGTGGCCACTCCCTGTCACCGTCTCCGGTTTCCGCAGGGAGTCGTTATGAACCCTTCCTGCTTGGAAGGCCGGAATCCTTTTGGCTCTGCCTAGTCCAGGCAGGCTTGTCTTATGGGCTTGAGCAGTTTTCTCACTGTGGCCCCACCTGCTTCAGGAGAGCTCTTCGACCAATGCCAAGCAAGGAGAAAGTCCTTTGCTCGACTCCCTTCATCGTCATTCTCCCTCTCTGCTCATCGTTAGGTGGATGTTTGCCTTTTCTTCCGGAGCCCAGGTGGCTTTCTTTATTTCAGCCTCACAACCATCGCCCTGTGAGCGAGGCATCTTCTTTCTCCCATGTTTTCTCTCTTCTGGATTGGCTCATTTTTATCTCCCTGCAAAAGGGAAGAAGAAAAGGGGGGGGAATATTTACAGAGCAAAGACCGAACTGGTTTGTGGAGCCCCCAAAAGTCTCCAGGATGGTCCAGGTTGCAGGGTCCAGCGCTGGGGGCAAAACCCAGCCACTCCCACCCCCCACCCCCGGCTGGAGAACCTTTCCCTCCCTCTTCACCCCAAGGGTCCACTTTGCCAAAATGATCTGCTTCCTGCACAACTTGAGGGTTTCTGAAGATCATCATCGCTGCCTAAATGCTCCGGACATAAATAGAATTACAGACAGAGCTTGGCACCCGTTCAGGCAGCATTTCTGCATTATAGCAGTTTTTTTTCCCTCAGGAGATAGAACTCTTCCTCCTTGTTCCTTTTCTTCAACGAACTTTCTGCTCTTTTGCGGGTGTCAGCTCTGCCAGCTTTGGTGCCTCAACTTGAGGCTTTGAGAGTTTTCTTGGTCAGCAGGTGGGCCGGCACCCGGCTTCTCAGAAGCTCCTTTCAGAAGACCAGGAGAGCAGGCGAGGCATGGGTGCATTCCCACGGGTTGGCAAATCCTGGCCCTGCAGGCCGTTGTATCACCGGGAGGTCATGGTTGCAAAAGCGAGTGGGGAGCCCTCCCAGGGTGCAGCCAGCTTCTTCCAGCTCTTGTTTAATCAAGCGTCCTGCGGAAAGGAAAAACAGGCCTCTTGCACAAATATTTGTCTTCCACAGGGCTGGCAGGCAAGATTGATGGAGATCTGCTGGAGGAGAGTTGGGGCAAACAATCCCAGCAGTTTCCATCCAAGGGAAAGGTTGCTGCAAACTCTTCCGTAGATTGTCAGGCTTTTAGTTCGGCCGAGTTGTTGGTTCCCTTCCAGTTGATTCCGCTGTCACACAACGTCCAAAAGCCCCCTCCCCCCTCCCTTGTGTAACTTTATGGCTTTACGGCCAACCATGTGATATATTCAAAACTGGCATCTCTGCACTTAAAAGACATTTTAGGGCCACTTAAAATCCGTCTGAGATAATCCGAGTTCTGGGACATGAAGCATTTGGCCGTCAAGGAGATTAGCTCATGTTGTTTCCTCTGGTCCGGTTTCAGCTATTCAGGGCAGTATTGTTTTTTTGCCCACACTTTTAAAGCTTTTTCCCATCTTAGCTTTTTAAAAACAGCATGTAAAGTAATCTCTGCACCTAAGAATACAAAAAGAACCCTGTTAAAAGTATTTGTGCTTTAAATGCTTACATTTTCCTCTTTGATTACTTTTTAAAGTTTTCAGCTAGGTAAATTAAGACAAAAAATACTTTTAGAAGAGACACAGATCATGCTAACCATGGATCCTCCGGCTGTGTCTAATGATGGAATCGGATTGGGTTAGAGCGAGCGGCAGATGGAGCCACAACAAATCACAAATGTGTGAAGCCAAACTTCATAAATCCAGTGATTTATGAAGTCAGTGATGCTCTTCAAATGTTGTACAATCTTACGACCACGATTGAGGCCAACATTTACGTTGCTAAGTGAGACATTTGTTAAATGAGTTTTGCCCCATTTTACGACCTTTCTTGCCACAGCTGTTAAGGGAATCTATGCAGTTGTTAAGTTAGCAATACGGTTATGAAGTGAATCTGGCTTCTCCGTGGACTTGGCTTATCAGAAGGTCACAAAATACATAACCTCAGGACTTTGCAACCATCATAAGTATGAGTCAGTTGCCAAGCATCCGAATTTTGATCACATGACCATGGGATGCTGCAATGGCCCTAAGCGAAAAAATCATGTCAGTTTTTTCAGTGCTATTGTAACTTCAAATGGCGACTAAATGAACAGTTTTAAGTTGAAAACTACCGTATTTTTCAGATTATAAAATGCACCTAGCTTTTGGGGAGGAAAATGAGGGGGGGGAAATCTGTCTCTGCCTCCCAGCATCTTTCTGGTATTCATCTGGCCTGTTTGCCGCCAACCGTTCGCCTCGGCCCATTCAGTGCGGCCTGTTCCGCGAGGCCCATTCACCCCCACCTGTTCACCACCTCCGCCCCTTCGCCAGCACGGCCCTTTCTAGAACAGCTAATCGGTGCCACACCAACCCCCCTTCTCCCCCACCACAATATTCGGAGTATAAGACACACAGACATTTTTACCCACTTTTTTGGGAGGGGAATGCATCTTATACTCCAAAAAATACGGTATCTCTATAGCCTTCTCTTCTTTGCTCTCACTCTTTCCTCCCCCCGCCCCCACAAATATATTTAGGAATATGGAGGAGGGGGCAAAAGAAGCCTTCTTCCTTGTTTGCTCTCCCTGCCTGTTCCTTTCCAGTCGTCTCTTCTGAGGTGGGGTGGGGACTTGTTACTTTACATTATAAATCTGCTTTCCCTTCCGCACTTCCATAGCTGCCTGCTGGGAGATGATGGAGCCCAGCCAAGAAGGAATAATTAACCCGAATAATGAACCTGAAGGGTTGGGTAGGTGATTGTCGGGCTGAATAGCTGGAAGGAAGGAGGTGGTGAGGGGCAGGAAGGGGCTGAGGGAAATGGCCTTTCTTTGCAACCCAGAGCCATGGAGCCAAAGAGGAAATAACACATTGGTTGGAAGGAATTATGGGGAGAATAGGGATTAAGATCCAGCCTAGGGACACACCCACATATTTGGGGATTGGTCTCTACAGTCAGCATTACCCACTCTGACTGGCAGCATCTTCCAGGCTTTTTAGCCAAATTAAATGTCGATGCCGGAAACTCAACCTGCCCAACCAGTAAAGGAGGGTTTGTCCTCGGGAAAATGCCATGACAACAAAGATTTCTCTTATCAAGTTGGCTGCCCTTTTTTTTTTTTTAAATTGCCCCATGAGGCTCACCGAACGGCATTGTTCAGCGTTGAGTCAAACACCGACAAGTACAGAAAAGAGTTACAGAGTGGAGGACGTCCATTGTTCATCAGACACAACCTTCTATTAAGTGTGTGCTGTTGTGTGACACTGCTGTCCCAGCCACAGAACAATCGGGGATGACCTCGTCCCCTGGTGTATTAACTCGAGGACGTAACTCGGAGAAGAGCCTCCGCCTTGGCCTCTTCCCAAAAAGAGTAGAATCAGAACTCCTTGTAAATGTGAATGGAGGGATTTCAAGTTGGAGCTTGTCTTTCACTCCTGGAGATTAAGCCATGCTGGCATCAGCTTCTGCCCATCGAAGGCAATGTTTCTTGAAAAGCTGGCCCTGGTTCAAAAGTTCTGCTTTGCTTGTGTGTGCATGTGCTCACACTCCTTCAAGACAGCTTTGATTCCTGGGAACTGTCTAGACAAGTCCCTGCATTGTTGTGAGTAACAGGTTCGGAAGCGGATTGCCTTGCCTTCTTCCTGGGCTGAGACACAATGACCTAGCTGGCTTTGAGCCTAAGGCAGGACTGGAACTCAGGGCTTCCTGGTTTCTAGCTGGGTGCCTTTAACTGTGACACCAACCTGGCTCTGCGCCACCACTCAGCATGCCATCAATTTTAAGGTGATCCGGGACTCTGGTTTTGCTGATGCCAGTTCTATCCGCATGTCTGCTACGAAATAAATCGTACTGTTTAATGAGACTTATTCTCAATAGAGTACAGGTGTAGTATTAGGTAATGGCAAAGCAGAGGTACACAGCAGCTGCACATTTGTGTGGTCTGTAAATGTCAGTGTTGAATTATGTAAAACGAAGCAATAATTTAGCAATTATATATTCCACAATTAACCCACAACCCGTGCTTCTCCAGGCACGTGGCACTGAAGACGCCACCTAGGCTGTAGCGAACCATCTGAAAGTGAAAAACCAGGTTTAGAGAACCCCCATAACCCATCAAGCCTGAGCAACAGAGAGTCTCTCCCATTGCTAGCAATCCAGTCCTAAGATTTCCACCCATACCCGTTAGGTGCAAAGCTGAGTAAGGGCTGCCTGTTGCAGAGCAATGGGTAGAAGGTTCAGCTATTGCTAAGTACTATATAACCCCAATGTTTTCCCCAAACTAGCTGTGGTTCTTCACGTTGCAGTGAAACTTGGGTCTTGAATGTTGTTGGTCTTTGGCTCTTGTGAGCCACTACAAGAGGGGCCAAGAGTTAGGACGATGGAGAACATAGCTCCTCACAACTGGAGGTTCTTTGGAGCTTTTAGTTCATTCTTACCCTGCGGACAGGAGCCAATTTAGGTAATTTTGGGGCAAGGGGCTGAGGACGTTCACAGCTGTGGTGAAGAAGGTTGCTTTTTGGCCAGGCTGGTCCAATTCAGGACTCCTCTCATAGGTGACCTTAACCAAGCTACTTTTTAACTCCTCTTAACCTCAGCTACTTCTGGAGCAGGGGCATAGTTGTGAGCTCTGTTGGTAAGACCCACATACGGTAGCCAAAGGTGAATGAAAGGTGCTACATAAGGCTCCCATTTGGCATTCTGCAGGTCACACTGGACGCCTCCTCCGAGCGATCTTGGGAACCAGCATCCTTTTCCTTCTCGCTCATTTGGTCTTCCAAATATGCCTTTACACTGTGCCCGGCTTGGACCAGCTCCTCGGAAGAAACTGTGAGTACCATGTTTGACAGAATCTTGATTCAGAGAGAAATGACAAGCAGAGCAAAAGACAGTTGTAGTAAAAATGTAGAATTAACGGAATGGGGATTCAGTGCTTGACAGAATATTGAGCAGAAAAAGGGTGAGAGGCAGGAGAGGGGATGCTTAATTCTTCCCATATATCGGTTTTCTTCCAATCATTTTTTTTTCCTCTCCACCTGCTTTGTTCTCCCAAATGGCTGTTTCCAGCCGCTCGCCCAAAGACCAGGGTGTTTGTACTCCTGCAGTCCTCAAGCGTGTGTTTAATCCTGCCAGGGAAATAGCCAACCAAGAAGGCTAGAGATTAGCATTGGCCTTTGAGAATATAAATATTGACCTGAAGCTGTAACAGAGAGCTTGGAAAGCTGGACTGTGAGCCCAGATGTGGCTGGATTGAAAGGTCTGGGACCTGGTCCTCTTTGGAGATCTCTCCTTACCACGGGATCTGCTGAGGGGGGGAGAGCCTCCTTTCTCACTTCACACGCTGGTATCTGAACTCCTCCCCCCCTGCCCCCCCCAAAAAAACCCTGAAAATGTTGCTGTGGTTTCCTCCTGAAATTCCCCATCCAGGTGGAAAATTGTGAGCCTTCTGAAGTTTGTCATTACTGGTCTCCAGAAATGGGGCTTCCTTGTTCCAGCTAAAACCTGTGTTTGAAACATGCTTCAACATTCAAAATATTCCCAAAACATAAAGTTGGTTTCTTAGTGATGAGAAATGTTATGTTATGATTTTCCCCTCTTGCTTTCCCTGCAACTTTCCATACATGGAACAAATTCCTTTATCTGCAGGGGATCTATATAAACCATTCCCCCTCCCCTTGGACAGGGGAGCTTAACCCACAGCTCCGCATTACCATGTTTGGAAGCGTGTAGGTGGGTGAGTTGCTTTGGGTCCTTTCACAGCCACACAAATGTAGCAGAGGCAACAGGTTCAGCAGCCACTGGTGGGCATTCTTCCTAGGTGTTTGTGGTGACCAATTCAGTTTAATTTTACGTCAGACCTTCCTAAGTTGCTCCACTTGGTTTCGATGGGCGCAGAATCCCACCAGCCAAAGCCAGAGGTCCCCGTGGGGTGGGAGAATGTACGGTGGTGACCCTGGAGGTCAACCAGATGCCCTGTGGAAGGAGCTACCTCTGACCTACCATAGTAGCAGAGATGCATTTTAAGCTAGAGCCAAAATGAGAATATAATCAGAATTTATTGTCAACTGATTAAAAGTTTTTTTTAAAAAAACAGCTCTACTAATAGATTTGGAACATCTGAGGTAGCTTTCAGTCTCTGCTACTATTCAGGAATCCTCAGCTCTGGGTTTTGGAGCAAAAATAGATGTGTGGAGCTTTGGATCCCCAGAAAAGGGATCTTCTATCTTAAACCTTCAATTCTATCTCTTGACTGTGGAAGCAGCCCAAGGTTGGATCCAATTCATCTTGCCTAAGGATGATAGAAACTGGATCCTCAGTGGATTCATTTGCTGCCAATTGGATGTGCCTGAATTGCATTTGAGGTCAGAGCTGGTAGTTGATTTGGTCTCTTTTTTATTCTCCTTGTCTTCCCAGGCAGCACATGGGAAACTCTGGCTCAGCACATTGGGGTCACCAGGTAAGGGCGAGAAGGATGGGGAGAGCTGCTTTTTCAAAGATGTCCACCATGTTCTCAGGGAGGGGCATTTTGGTGCTCCCGGTTATGCTCACCCTTACGATTATCACCCCCTTGGGCAGCTGGGGGTGGGGGGCAGGATTTGCCCTCTGGTTCATTATTTGCTTTAGGGCTGCCCAACCCATAGGCTGGCTCAGCTGCTGCAGATGACTCTGTTTGAAGACACCGTTCTCTCTCCCCCTCCCTCCCTCAATTCTAGGCTGGACCTAAATGACATCCCCAATTCAGTGCGCTTGGCAGCCCCCGACCTGGGCATCCTGCTGGTCTCTGCCATCTGCCTTGGCATTTGCAGCCGCTTGAAGCCAGCAAGGGAGGTTATCACCTGGAGCCATCCGTCTGAATCCCCCCTCCCCCAAGAACAGGTGAGCTTGGCGTGGATCGGCTGGCCCTCAGTTCTCCAAGCTCCCTCTCTCCTCTGCTGAAGCAACTTTCCCCCAGTCTGGGCTCATCCCAGCAGGCTGGACTACAACTCTCATCATCCCCAGCCCCCCAACATATTGACTGGGAGCATTGGCCAGCTCTCCTGTCGTGCCAGCTCCATGGGTGGGTCCAGGCAGAGGAAGTCCCACCCTCGGTTTTTTTACAGCTTCCCCCTGTGTTCTGGGGCCATTTGCCCTTCCGACTTTCAGCTCTGCCCAAGTGGAACTGGGCCAGCCTTAGAATCCGTACTTAAAATTTCTACTTTTTTCCCTTCTTCCCCCAAATCCTCTCTGCTGCCTGTAAAAGCTTGCAATAAAACAGGATCAAGAGTATAAAAACCCAGCTGGGTGCATCTCCTCCTATGCAGGGAGGGAAAAAATGTGGGCCTCCATTCCGCCCTTCCTCGTGTTTGCAGAATTCCTCCACGTGCCTCTCCTATTTCCCCTCCCTGCTGGGGGGGAGGAGGGGGGAGTTGCCAGCCATAATGGCTGGTTCCCCCAGAAAGAGGAGGGGGGGGATTTCTCTGTTCAGGACATGTTTGGCACCATGGGCTGGCCTTGGAGCCAGGGGGTCAAGGAGGCAGAGCCACAGAACAACTTTGCAGGGCAGGAACCGCCACCCTGGAAAAACCGCACTGGGGTCGGGAACCCGAGCCAGGCAGAGAAGCCAAAACAGGCCGCTCTGCGTGGAATGAACTTGGCAAAGCACTTCTGGGAGATAAACAGGGCCAGGTGTTGGCCAGGGGGAGGGGGGGGCCTTGTCCATCAGAGAGCACCAGCTGGACATCCCTCCCTCTCCCCTCCCCCCTTTGAACTGTCAAATCATCCAGATTGGCAACAGCAGCTTAAACTGGCCGTGCCTTGATTTATAAACTGGGAGGGATCCCAGTCCCTTCAATGCCGGGGGCTTCGGTTTTCCTACCATGGCCTTATTCTATTTTTTATTTTTTTTATTTTTAAAAGTTTTTTATTTTGAACACATTAAAACAAAACATAAAGAGATAACATTTATATACGTATCACTTATTCCTTCAGCTATTTCCAGGTGATCCTTTCTTGCTATTTACATCTATTTACACATGTTTTAACTTTTGTCTTATTCAACAATTATTTTCTATCTTTCTTTATTTCGTCTACATTGCTCCTTGATCTTCAACATTTTTTTTATTTCCCCCCCTCTCTCCTTTATTCCTCTTTCTCATTTTTCCTATTTTCCAACCCTTCATACCATCTACACCACACTTTGCAATATTCTGTATCCTCTTTCTCCTTGAGTTCTTTTGTTAATTTGTCCATCTCTGCGCATTCTAAAATTTTTCTCATTAAATCTTCTTCTGATGGTAGGTTTTCTTATTCTATTTTTAAAGCTCTGCCTCTGGTAATGAAAATTTACCACCTTTTTAAAATTAATAATAATAATAATAATAATAAAGGATGCCCATATTGAAGGGAAGAGGAGGGCGCTTCCATTCAGCAGCTCAGGCTTCCACGTTTGCCCCCAGATGGAGACCCTCCCCCTTTCGATTGAGGATTGAGCGTTTAGTTAGAGCTTTGTCCTCCCTCCACAGTCTTTGAATTTCTCAGAGACCTGATCAGCTTTTCCAGAATTCTGCCGGGTTACATTAAGCTCCCCCCACAAGCAGCAAGTTGGTTTCTCCGTAGTCCCGAAAGACCCTCCTTCGTTGTGTGAGGGTGAGTCTCTCGTAGGCGTTGAGTGGCCTCTTGTGACTTTTCCCTTCCCTTCAGGAAGAAGCAGCTGTCGATGAGGGCCACGCAAAGCCACCCCACAGGGGGACTGACGCTCCGGCCCCAAGCTCCCCAAGGCGGCGGGCACAGTTGGCTGCTCGGCTCCGAGTAAAGGCTCACGGGCTCTTGATGGCCGTTGGAAAGATCTTGGCTGTTGTGTTAATTGCACTGGCAGGTAAGTGTTGAGGATTCTGCGGAGAGGGGATGACCCAGTTGTGTGTTTCAAAAGAAGCTCCTACTCTGAGCATCTGCACCTAGTTGGAACCTTTTAGGTCTTCTTCTTAACAGCTAGAAGTAGAGTAGACGTTCTGTCCAATGCAATGCCTTCAAGAATATTGACCAGCCTCATTGAAGAAACCAACCCAGGTCTCTTGCCTTGTTAATTAGAAGCTTCTCTTTTACAACTTTTTAAATGGAGCCCTAACAACAAAGGCAGAACTCCTTGCTAGACTCTACCCACCCCAGGTCAGTAGGAAGCAATCCTCCAGAACAGGAAACTCCCAATTACCCAGGGAAAGGAACCAAAGGAGACTGAAGCCCTTCTGCTCTATAGAGAAAGGAAGAGGCGACTTCTGGGGTGCTCCTTGATCGCCAGGGATCTCTAGACCATCTCTGGGTAGGAGTGGTAGGGTTGTTGCCCAGCCCATCGGGAAGGACTCAGCTGGGGAACCTGGGACCACAGAAATTGTGATGGCTTCATGGATGTTCAGCTCTTGGTGAGAAGACTTCATCAGGGCTTGGCAGGAGCAAAGAGAGCCATGCTTTGTTTTTGGCACATCTGGAACGTGGAGCGGAATCACTTTTCTGGCAGGGCTGATGTGACCTCTGAAGGGTTTTCCAGACTTGTCCTGACATTAGCATGAAGGGTTAACTCTGGATTTGTGGCTCCAAATTCCTCCTGAGAACATAAAGTTTGGATTGGCTGTGAGAGAGAAGCCGCCTGAAGTGCCTATGCCAGCCACTAAGAGCCGGTGGAGCTTGGAAGCTCTCGGCTGCCCCGAAACCTTAGAGAGCTACCAATAAGAACATGGCAGTTGGATCAAAGTTCCTTGCCTTAAAATAAAAGGTTCCAGTCCTCATGCTCTCTTCCTTGGCAAAGTCCATTAGGCCAAGCAGCCTCTAAATCTCAGCCTTCTCCTCTGCCTTCCAGGGATCACCTTGCCCTCGGCCTTCTCCAGTGTCTACTACCTGCTGTTTGTGGGCCTCATGACCTGGTGGGCCTGCCACTTCTCCAGCAGCCACCTGGCCTTCAACGCTTTCTGCATCATGGTGGACGTCTTTGCTGGGGGCCACCTCATTTGCCTGTATGGCTACCAGACGCCCTTCATGCAGAAAATCCTTCCACCCACTGGCCTCTGGGCACGGTAAGTGGGGAGTCCTCTCCCTTGCTCTGCAAGGATACAGCCTTTGGAGGCATGACACTGGAGATGGATTCCCAGGATTTTGTCCCCGTTGGAAGACTGCAGAGTTTGCACCCTGTTCTTCTTTAAACATCTTTCTTAAAATTGGGTGACGGGAGGAAACCTCTTTATTGGTGTAAATGTAGATCTTCTAGAGCAGGGGTCTCCAACCTTGGCAACTTTACGACTTGTGGACTTCCAACTCCCAGAATTCCTCAGCCAGCATACAAGGTTGGAGACCCCTGTTCTAGAGGTTCAGTCTTTCCTCATAAAGTAGAAGGTCCTCCCTTGGCCAAATGCCAGGGAAAAGTAGGAGAGGGTTGGGATGTCCATCGGTTGTGAAATTCCCTCCTGATCCTGGTCTTACCTCTGACAGCAGGAGAGCAGCTGAAGTGGTCTGGGAAAAGCCAGCCCCCCTGGTTTTTCCTCCCCCAAGTCCCTATAAAACTGAGTGACCAAGATAGCTTCCTTTCCTGAGTTTGGGGGTTTGGGAGGCACTGTCCTGTGGACAGCCTGACTCCAGGCACTTTCCTCTTTGGATCAAAGCCAAGAACCGCTCTGGATCTCCTGGCCCTGAACTCCTGAACAACTGCAGGTGTTTGCTACCCTTTGGGTTAAGCATCCAAGATTCCCAGCTGAAAGTCCTTCTGGAGAGGGAGGGAGCTTCCCTTCCTCTCCTCTGCAGTCTTAATAGGGGACTAGATCTGTGTACCAGTATGCCAGAACTGATCTTGAGGAAGACAGAAGAGCGCATGGCTTAAAAGAATCATTAATATGAGGCTCTGAACATTTACTTTCTTTGCATCTGGAAGGCCCCAGTGTTTGGGTCCAGGGCCTCCCTGAGGAATAAAGCGTAGTTGGAGAGTGACAAGATGACTTTTGGCAATTGTATCTGCAACCAGGGTCTCAATGCTGCTTTCCTCAATCTCTCCCGTAGATTATTTGGGTTGAAGGCCATTATCCTCCCCGTAGACTGCAACCAGCCCAACAAGCTGCTGCTGGACGTCAACCACCCCTGGCCCGTCTATGCCAATCCAGGCATCCTCTTGCTGCTCTATTATGTTTTGGCTACCTTGGTGAAGCTCCGAAGGCTGCGCTCCTCTGAACAGGTGAGCCCCGAGTGTCTCTGTGTGACTTTCGGTACCTTGGCTACAGGAATGTCAGGGAACGAGAAGCATCAACACACTGGAAATACCTCCCTCCTCTCTCTCTTCCCTTTTAAACCATTAAAAAAACAGAGAGATTCCGACTCTTCAACCTCAGAGCTTCTGGAGCTGGAAAACCGGTCAAGGGACAAAGACCACCTGCCTGAAGATGCCAAGGTGAGGCGAGGGTGTGGCTTTGGCTCCAGGTGCCAAGTCGGGTCAGGGAGGACAGAGGCTGCGGGGTTCTTCAGCACCAGCAAGGAAGCAGCTGGCACCAAGAGCAGGCGGGTCCCAAGAAGCAGCAGAACACGGCGGAGAGGTCTGTGACCTCTTAGACTGAAGGTCCCGATCACGGCGTAGCCCCCTTCAAAGGGAGTCCAGCCAGGGCTGGAAGACGGCTCCTTCCAGATGCGTCTCCTGAAGCTTCCGGGCTCAGAAATGCCGATTGGAATGTAGCCGAGTTTGGGCTGCTTTGGGGTTTTCTCTGAGCCCTGATCCTTCACTTTGTACAACGTTTGCAGCCGATGCTGGTCCAGGACCCTGAAGCTTCTGGGACAGAGGACCTCACCGTGCATGAAATTGTGGGAACCGATCACTCAGGTGAAGCATTGTATTACCACGACAAGGAGGCCGCAGCAAGACTCCCCTGCAGTTGCTCTCCCTGCTCTTAAATCGGGAGTTTTGAGGGTGTGGGGGCGGTCTGGACCCTGCTCTAAAAGAATCCCCCCTCTGCAGCCCTCCGGAAACAGAAACGTCCCCAGGAGAAGATGCAGCTGCTTCATTCCTTGGGCCACGTCGTCATGAAGCAGAGCTACGTTTGCGCCCTCATTGCCATGATGGTGAGCCAGTGGGGAATCCCGGGGGGGGGGGGGGGAGCAGCAGACGGTGTCATGGAAATGAAAGAAAAGCCCTGGCAGCAAATATTTAATCTTTTTAAAGGGAGGGACACCATCCCCAATCCCATCGGTCTGAGGTGGGCCAGCCATGGCCACTCACCTTCTTGACAAAACACCTCATTCTGGTCTAGTATTATAACTGGGTTGCTTGCGAGGTCCAAAAGCAAATATAAAGTGAAATATGACCATCTTTTTGCTGTAGGATAATTTAACACAACACAATAATGTAGTGAGTTGTAGCAACCATCCTAGACCCTCCTGGATTCATTGAGAAGCACATCATTCATGGAGAAGCAGGAGACCTCATCTGAAATGCTATGGGGTCTCTTGCTTGAGCAGAATTGTACAGGATTACCGAAACAATGCACATCTGTAGAAATCTATAATTATTTTCTCTGTTTCTTTGCTTTTTGTACTTTTATCTTCTCTTTTTTTCCCCCAAATCCTCTAATCTTGTGTTTTTGATAATCCATAAAGTTGTACACCTATAAAAAGAGAAGCACCTCCCAGCCTGCTCACTCTGGGGTTCTTTCCAGGTGTGGAGCATCACCTACCACAGCTGGCTGACCTTTGTGCTGTTGCTCTGGGCGTGCCTCATCTGGATCGTGCGCAACAGGCACCACTGGGCCATGCTCTGCTCGCCCTTCATCCTTCTCTACGGCGTCGCTCTGTGCAGCCTGCAGTATGTCTGGGGGATGGACCTGGAGCCCGAGCTGCCCACCAAGGTCGGCTTCATGCCCCTGGAGCAGCTGGGGCTGGTGCGGCCTCCGTACCCCTGCCTGGACCTGGGGGCTAAGGTAGGGTCAACCCCTGAGCCTGGTTCGACCTACATGGATGTCAGCATTGGTTTCGATTCTTCTTTTACTGCTGTATTGGTTTTTCTTCCTCCTGTCTTTCTTTCTTTCTTTCTCAGCTGATTCTTTGCTAGAAAGTGGGGCTCCAAAGCAGTTCTGTCTGCTGTCTGGGGGATCGTGCACCCTTGGCATAAAGTTGTGATGTCCACCAGTGTTTCTTAACCTCAGCAACTTTAAGTTGTTGACTTTCTTCAACTGCTATAGGATTCCCCAGCCAGCGTGCTTTAAGACACAGGGACTTCGATGCTCAGAATTCCCCAGCCCGAAAGTTGCTGGTGTGCAGGACTAAAAATGACACCCAGTTTCATGACAAAGTACAAGAATGAAGGACACTGGCTTTCTCTGCGTGCACTTTCTTTTCTTTTTCTAAATAATTTTTATTGGAGAATTTTTTTACGGGAGGAAAGGCAGTGCAATTTTAAAAAAAGAAAAAAGTATGAAAAGGTGATAAGTACACAAATTTTAACATTGTATTATTTTTCAGTCCAGGCTGGCAAATAAT
Organism: Ptyas mucosa; assembly: GCA_012654045.1. Taxonomy (NCBI): domain Eukaryota; kingdom Metazoa; phylum Chordata; class Lepidosauria; order Squamata; family Colubridae; genus Ptyas; species Ptyas mucosa. The sequence continues at coordinate 5,833,174 of WNWU01000065.1, read as the reverse complement.
TTTGATTTCAGGGATCCTTAGGAGGGACTTGGGGGGGGGGGGTGTCTTCCAGGAGTCCTCGGACTCCACTTTGAGAAACGCTGCTTGGGGCTCTTTCAACTTTGCTGTTTAGGTTTTCACTTGCAGCCCTTCCTGCCTCCTGAGGCCTGGCCCAGTTCTTTTGGTCCAGGGCTTGTCCCAGATGCTCTGACCTCCCTTTCTCCACTGCTTCTGCCCCACAGCTCCTTTATACCTTGACCTTTTGGCTTCTGGTGCGACAATTTGTGAAGGAGAAGCTGCTGAAAAAGAAACCTCTTTCTTCCCCCCTGATGGAAGTGACGGTTATCGAAGCGGGTGAGTTCCAAGGCTCTGAAAACGGGGCTGAGAAGCAGATCCACTAAAGAATAATACATATTTTAACTTTTAAAAACCTGACCTTAGTGGGACTTAAAGCCCCTCCCCATCCATTTTACCTGCTAAATGGATATCCAGCTGCATTTTTGCATTTGGGGGTGTTTTATTGGTGACCTCTTGGCAACCCAATATTTGGATTTGGAAAGAATTCTGTCCAGATTATTTCCAAACCTTGTCTTAAATTGCCCTGGAGGGCAGGATTGGTCTTCAGGACTATGCCAACCTAACTTCAGGAGGTGTGCAAGCCAACATTTGTGGAATAAGCTGCAATGGCCTGCGTTCCCAAAACTCACTAAGCCTGAACTCAGTGCATCACTTTCCAGTTGGGCATGATGAGTCAGCTGGGCTACAGCCCTTTCAGTTTGAATGAGGGTTGAGTTCTGCACTGGGATCCGGACCATTCTGAACCCCACTTTTCTGTTCCCCTCTTCCTTGCTGCAGAGCCAGACCCCAAGCATGATGTCCTGGAAGTCCTGGGCAACTATGTGAAGGGCTTCTACGCCAAATTCTGGATCTTAGTCTGTGCGGGCATGTTCATTGTGGTCAGCTTTGCTGGACGGCTGGTGGTCTACAAAATTGTCTACATGTTCCTCTTCCTCCTGTTCCTCACCCTCTTTCAGGTGATTAGTTGACCTTGGAGCAGAGCAAGGCTGGGATTTTTAGAGATTAAGGGACTGAAAAGGACAAGGGTGCAACGAAGGGGAAGAAAACTGATTTGTCCCTAGTGTTCCCAGTCATTGTGGCTTTCTAGCCAGACTGGTCCATCTATTAGCCCTCTGGGAATTGGGGAAGAGGAGAATTTTCCCCAAGCACTTCTACCTTAACTCTGAAACAAAAGTCCTGCAATGTGAACAAGATCCATTCATCAGATGGAGTAGCCATCTTCGTACCTGTTCTAAGATACCTCTTGGGTCTCCTGAACAAGTACAAGAAGTTGGAGGGGATGAAATATGCCACTGTGTGAAAACGACGCTTCTCTTTATCTGCTCCCAACGTCTTCTGCAGGTTTACTACGATCTCTGGCGGAAACTCCTGAAGCCCTTCTGGTGGTTTGTGGTTGCTTACACCATGCTGGTCCTTATAGCTGTTTACACCTTCCAGTTCGAGGACTTCCCCATGTACTGGAGGAACTTCACCCATTTGACCGATGAACAGTGAGTGGAGTCACAGCTTTGGAACCCCAAGCCCTATAGATCTGTGGATGAGGGCTCCTTACCTGGTCTGGAATCTTCTAAGTCAGGGGAGAGGTTGAGATAGATCTCTTGTTGGCTTCAAGGAGATCAAAACGCTCTCCTCTTCCCAGGTAGACCGTTGAGACGCTCAGTTCAACTTAAGAGATTTGAATGAATTGAATGCTTTCAAATTGATTTGTCAGTTCAGTAGATGGGTCAGGTGCTGTCTGGTCAAAATCAGCTCAGAAGATTCTTCCTTCCTCTTTATCCAGACTGGGTGACCTTGGCTTGGAGCAGTTCAGTGTCTCAGAGCTCTTCTCCAGCATCTTCATCCCAGGCTTCTTCCTGCTGGCCTGCATCCTTCAGCTCCACTACTTCCACCGACCATTCATGCGCATCACCGATCTGGAGCGCGTCATCTCACCAGGGTATGTCCGTTGCTTTCAGGTGGGGAGGTCCCGGCTTTTAACGAATGTGCTGGTTGGAAGAGAAGGAAAGAAGTCTTGGCCGCTGCCCAAATCTTGTCATTCCAGTCCCAGGGAGGCTTGCAACTCTGAGTCCTGCTTTTGTTCTTCTTGATTTTAGGAAGAGAAAGATTAGTGGAAGCCAGGAGCTGCTCCAGGCTGAAGACCCTGAGCCAAATGATGATGATGTTGATGCCTCTTCTGAAGGTAAGGGAGAAAGCTGAAGAAGAAGGCTTGCTTGAATAACTCTCCATTAGAAGAAAAATCAGTTGATGTTCAACAAATTGTCTTCCTGGAGGGTGAACCTTCTGGAGAGAGCCTCTTCCTCCTGTTCCTCACCCTCTTCCAGATGATTAGTTCCATCTCCACCATCCAGGAAGAGAACTCAACTTGCTGAACATAAACTGATTTTCCTTCAAATGGAGAGTTATTTCATTTAAGCAGGCTTTATCTTTCATTGGAGTCGTTGGGGAGGGCAAAGCCTTCTAAAGAACCAGACTTGAGGGAGTCTAAATATTCCCAGCTCTGCCTCCTCCTCCTCCTCCTCTTCCTCCTTTGTCTCCCACAGACGGTGTGCCCAGCAAGTGGGGCCTGGTGCTGCAGCGTCTCTCGGTGTTGGGGAGGAGCTTCTCAGACATCCTCAGATGCATCCAAGTCTTTGTCCTGCGCCTGCTGGAGCTGCACATTTTGAAGTTGGTGGCTCTGTACATCATGTGGGTTGCTTTGCAGGAGGTGAGTCCTAGAACAGTGACTGAACCCGGGAGGGGAGCTGCTGACGGCCGAGGGTGGGGCTTGATTTAGGCAAGGAGCCCCCCTGGATATCAAACCATTTGGCCTTTAAAGTGGCAGCTCAGGAAGCCACAGGTGCCTGTAAATTAGAGGAGAGGCAGCTTGAAAAGTGGTTCCTCCCAGGAATTTAACGCCTGCAGTATTTTGTGCATCAGGGAATCTCCAAGCTATCTCCACATTAAGCATGTTTTGGTCATTGAGGTGAGATAGCAAGGAAAGGCAAAGGATCTGCTTTGGCCCACAGAGGTGGTAACTGGTTCTGGGCAAAGGTGTGGGCCATGCGGGGCCCCAAATCACCTTTGAGGCTGCAGGAGTCTTATCTGGACACATCCTTCAGCCCCAGGATAACCTTCCCAGCCCTTTTCTGCCCTGTGAGGGACTCTGTTTTTTAAAATTAAAGGAAGGTCAGTCAACTCATCAGAAAGCCGTCTGCTGGCCTCCCAGAGTTCCAGCTGTTGTGTACATCCTCTCGTCCTCTCCCTTCCCCAGGTGTCAGTGATGAACTTGCTGCTGGTGGTGCTGTGGGCCTTTGCGGTGCCCTACAGCCGCTTCTGCCACATGGCCTCCTGCCTCTCCACCATCTGGGCCTGCATCATCATCGTCTGCAAGATGCTGTACCAGTTGAAGATCGTCAACCCACAAGACTATGACAAAAACTGCAGCTTGGTAAATGCGCCCCCCACCTTAGACCCAGAAATGGGGGGAGAGGGAAGTGCCTCAGGATGTATGCATGGGAAACAGTTCCAGAAATAGATAGGGAAGGGGAAAAAATAGTGGTCACCAGACAAATGCTGGCTGATGATCAGATCAAGAGTTTATACTCTATCCCAGTGATGGCTAACCTTTTTGCCATCGTGTGCCAGGAGGGGGGGGGCGGGGGAGGGTCGTGCGCGCACGTGCCCACACGCATGTGCGCGCAACACCCCTCCCCCCCTCCTGGCACATGATGGCCTGGTAGGCCCGTTTTTCTTTCTTACCTGGCTCCAGATCCTGCCTATTTATCTGGGAAGGACGAAAACAGCCTTTCCCACTCCCTTGGAGGCCCTATGGAGGCTGAAAGTGGGACAGGAAGTGACATTTTTTGCTGTCCCCAGCCTCCAGAACCTCTCTAGGAGTCTCTAGGAGCCTCTCTAGGAATCTCTAGGAGCCTCTCTAGGAGTCTTTGGAGGCCGGGGACAGCAAAAAAGTCACTTCCTGTCCCACCGGAAGTCAGGAAATGGGCCCTTTCAGCCTCCGTAGGGCCTCCAAGGGAGTGTGAAAGGCTGTTTTTGCTTTTCCCAGATAAATAGACAGGATCTGGAGCCAGGTATGAAAGAAAAACGGGCCTTCCCCACCCACCCCGGTCCCTCCAGAGGCAGGAAACAGCCTGTTTCCCTACTTCTGGTGGGCCCAGAAGGCCCGAAAATCAGCTGGCCGGCGGGCGCATGCGCCCCAGAGCTGAGCTGGCGTGCCCACTAATATGGCTCCGCGTGCCACCTGTGGCACGCGTGCCATAGGTTCGCCATTACGGCTCTATCCTAACTTCCCGGGAAGAATTGTGAATGCTGTTGACGGCATAACATCTTCTGATGTGTTGCATTACAGTATAATTCCTTTTTTCCCTCTAGCCTCTGCTCAATGCGACCAACCTCCAGCCAGAGGAGATTGGCAATTCTACCCTCTACCAAGGTCCTGTTGACCCGGCAAATTGGTTTGGTATTCGCAAGGGATACCCCAGCCTGGGTTACATCCAGGTGCGTAGCAGCTGTTCTCTCTTAGCAGGTCCCTCCAGCACTGAAGGAAGCTGTAGCCCATCATATCTGGAAGGGAATCTATTTGATATTAAGGCTAGGTGGTCTCTCTTTCCTGTTCTTGGCTCATCTTCCTCTTCCTCTTCAGAACCATCTGCAGGTTCTAGTCCTGCTCGTTTTTGAAGCGGTGGTGTATCGATGCCAGGAATACTATCGCAAGAAACACCAGCTGGTGCCTCCACTCACCCAGACCGTCTTTGAAGATGCAACACGCCAGAACCTAGATCAAGGCTTGCTAAACTGCATCAAGTACTTCATCAACTACTTCTTCTACAAGTTTGGCCTCGAGGTGAGCTGGACTCTGCTGGCTGGACTGAAGAGAAGATGCTACCTAAGTTGCGTACAATGAAGAAGTAAAAGTTTGGCCAGTATGATAAGACACCAGGAGTGTCGGGAGCAAAAATATCAAGGCATATGAAAAAGGGGTGGAGCTTTTGCAGTAATGAATAAAAGAAAGAGGTGTGGTGTTTGGCCAAAGCTTCTTAAGTCTTGGAACAATCCTTGATGTCAGAGCAGAGATTTCTCGTTCATCTCCCAAGATGTCACCAGACCCAAGTTTTCCAATGCATCCTCTTCCTTGACTTCTTTCCCTTCTCTTTCCTCAGATTTGCTTTCTAGTGACAGTGAACGTGATTGGCCAGCGCATGAACTTCATGGTCATCTTCCATGGATGCTGGTTGGTTGTCATCCTGACCCGGAGGCGGCGTCAGGCCATTGCCAAGCTCTGGCCCAAGTACTGTCTCTTCCTGGCTCTCTTCTTCATCTTCCAGTACCTTCTCTGTGTTGGGATTCCTCCAGTTCTCTGCATTGGTGAGACTCCAACCTAGGGAGCCAGCCAAGTATTGCTGCAGTCTTCCTCTCCAAGCAGAACCAGTGCTTGGCGTCTTTTCTGCTCCTCCTCCATCCCCATTGATGGAGGTCATTACAAGTTGCTTCTGTAAAATGCACAGAAAGCCAAGTGCAGCTACATTCCAAGTGCCGTTCTGATCCTCGCGTCACAAGGGCATCGTTTAACCAGAAAAAAGGTCACCCCAAACATTCAGTGGGCAGTTCCCTCCTGAGAAAGGCTTGCAATATCTGGGGAATTTTAAGCTAGGAAAGAGCTGACTTAGGGATACTAGAAATTTACCAAATTCTGCATAATGGAGAGATGTAGACACAGGAAGCGTTTTCTCCTCCTTGACCAGAAGGTCATCACAAAACGTGGGAAGTGAGAGAGCCAGGACAGACAGTGGGAGCTGTTCTTGGTTAAATTATTGGCTCTCCTGTGCCAAGATGCAGTGATGGTGATCAATTAGGCTTTAAGTGAGAATTGTAAAACTCCCTGGAGGGGAAGATTATCACTTGCTGCTGCTGAAAGACACACTCTCAGCACAGTGCTTGTCTGTTCACACTGTCTTCCTTCTAAAAAGGAAAAGCTTTGGAGAGGGGAGATCTTGAAATGTGACAGGGAGGGCTGCTGGGCTCCGGATCCAGGTGCTTTTCCCAAGATGCCATGTTTCCGCTTCTTACCTGTCTAGATTACCCCTGGAGGTGGAGCCCCACCCTTCCCATTACCTCCGTCCTCATCAAATGGATGTACTTCCCCGACTTCTTCATGAAACCCAATTCGGTCAATCTCATGAGTGAGTACCTGGAAACAGCCCTGCTGTGTTGGAAAACCTGGCGGAAGAGAATTGCTTTTTAAAAAAAATATATTAAAGAAATTTACATACCTGTCCTATTCACTCACAGTGACTCCGGGAGGCTTATAGGAATAAATCCTCAAATCCAATGCCCCACCCCCGCCCACGTGGCTGTTCTTACACTCTGTAGTCATTAGTGGCAAGACAAGTCACAGACTGTCCCAATTTGGAAGTGAATTTGGAAAGGGTGTAATATTTTGCCACTTGATTGGGGTCATTAAAACCTTCCTCTCTGATCCATTGAGCCTCAGCCTGAATTCAGGAATGAGCCAAATTCAGCACCAGGGAGAGCTCCTGAGAGGAAGGTTGAAGCCCTCGTGATTCTTGCCCCTTGCCCCAGTGACAGTTGGGCATCTAGGACAGTTCTGCTTCCCACAGCCACCTCTGCTTTCCCGTGTCTTTTGGTGTGATGGGCATTAAAAAAAATCATTGCTCCCCACAGGTGACTTCCTCTTGCTCCTCTGTGCATCTCAGCAATGGAAAGTTTTTGTCAATGAGCAAACGGAGGAATGGGTGCAATTGGCTGGTGACAACCGGGAGCAGCTGGAGCCCCTGCAGGGGCAGCCAAACCCCGTGCCCAATTTTGTCAATTGCAGGTGAGAGCAGAACAGAACAGAGCAGTATGTTTAATAGTAAACATACTATTAGCCATGTTTTGCCCTGGGTGGCGTTTCCTGGCTCACTTCATGCTAACGAGGATGATTTGTCCTAGTTAAGGATAAGAAAGGGTGTTTGAACCAGCACTGCATTTAGATCCCTTACAACTGGGATTAAATCAACTGAGATCCACCAAAGATTCAGTGACTTTTGTGGGATTCTTGATTTGATTCCGCTAGACTCTTCTTCTTCTTCTTCTTCTCAGTTTTTCCTTTCCCTTTTTCCCGGTTGTCAGGTCTTACCTAGACATTGTCAAGGTGTGTGTCTTCCGCTACCTCTTCTGGTTGGTCTTGGTCATTGTCTTTATCGCTGGGGCCAATCGCATCAGCATCTTCGGCCTGGGCTACCTGATGGCCTGCTTCTACCTGCTGCTCTTCGGCACCGCCATGTTGCGCTGGTCCCTGCGTGCCCGCCTGATCCTGTGGGACTGCCTGATTCTCTACAACGTGACGGTGATCATTGCCAAGAATATGCTCTCGGTAAGGCTCAGGTTCCCTGCAAACCCTTCCATCTCTCAGACTAAAAGATGTCAAGTCCGAGTCATTCATTTCAAAACGGTGGATCCAGATTTTTTCTGTCTACAAGATACGAGTCTTTGGTCTGAATGCAGACAACCCCTTTTGGGTGGGGGTGTGACTCCCTGTCTGTTTCTGCCAGCTCCTCTCCTGCGTCTTCGTCCAGCAAATGCAGAACAACTTCTGTTGGGTCATTCAGCTCTTCAGCCTGGCCTGCACCGTCAAGGGTTACTATGACCGTGAGTATCTTCTGTTGACATCCAAGCAGCTGGGAGGGGACGCAAGAGCTTCCTTTCCCCAGTTCTGGTGGTGGGTCTGGAGTATGGAGTATGGAAAAATAGCAGGAACAGAAAGTCCCGTAGCTAGGCTGTTTCTCCACTGATGACTCACGACGTCTTCACAGCAACACCCAACTGTCACTGGAGCGACCAAAGTCCTGTCCGGTTACTGTTGCTTTGACCCAGTGATAGTTGGGGGACTCCAGAAGTTGCTCATAGACTTAAAAAGACTTTAGAGAAAGGCCAAGACAGAACTCGCTTTGGGCATGTTGGATGAGATTCAACCAACTTGATTTAGCCAAACATGATTAGGTTTACTTTGGCTCCATATTCTATAGATAGCCTTTTTGGCATGTTTACCCAAGGTTATCATTTAATGTGTTGCATAAACAATACCTGAAACCTGACCTTTCATTGCGGCTCCTGTTACTTCTAGTCGGTTTGAGCCAATGGGTGTCCTCAGTCACAAGCAGGCGGATTTGAAAGAAAAGAGGCATTTTGTCCCGGATGACACTTGTGACCTGCTGAGCTTGTACAGAGGTGTCCATTTGAGTGGAACAAAGAGAGAGAAACTCCTCTCCTCTGGGGGCTGGGAATGTGGGAGAGCCCAGAGTCCCCTCTGAGGGAAGGCAGCTGGGGGGACAATCTGGGGGCCACTCCTACTCTGCTCCCCGTCTGAGCCCCTCCCTCCTTCCTTCTTTGCCAGCCAAGGATGTGGACAAGAGCCAGGACTGCGTGCTGCCTGTGGAGGAAGCCGGCATCATCTGGGACAGCATCTGCTTCATCTTCCTGCTCCTCCAGCGCAGAGTCTTCCTCAGCTGCTACTTCCTGCACGTCTGGGCCGACCTCAAGGCCTCCGCCTTGCAGGCCTCCAGGTGGGCGGGGAGGGGCTGGGGCGAAGGGCCGCTGAGAAGGAGGCGTCTGTCAGGCAGTGCTGAGCTTTGCTCATCCGGGGATGCAGAATGTAAAATCCACTTTCCAGCAAAAACCACCCATAAAAAACAATGAGTTTGCTTAACAGCCACGGTGTTCACTTAATGACCGCCACAAAAAAGATTGTAAAATTGGGAGGGGTCACCTGTTGACCCACTTCATGACCGTCATGACTGACAACCGTAATTGCAGGCTCGATTACAGCCGTAAGTCGAGGACTACTTCTGTTGTCATCCTGCACGCAGATTGGAGTGAATACGGGGCCCTGGTTGCTGAGGCCGGTCAACAGTGGCCTCTGGCCCCTTTATGTGCCTGGAAGTCAGGAACGTGGCTCTTCCTGACATTCACGGATCCTGGTTTGTGTCTCTGCAGGGGCTTCGCCCTCTTCAAAGCCAGGATGATCAAGCAGATGACCGTCCACCACCAGGCTGAAAAGAAATCCTTGGTCCAACTTAAGCGGCAGTGAGTTTCACGGGAGGGGAAGGAGAGGAAGACGCCCAGCCAGGAGGGGGCCCAGGAGTTTATCCAGCTTTCAGGACTGGGGTGGGAGATGCCCTTCCCTGGAGTGAGAAGTGGATTTCGTTTTTGTTGATTTGACCCCGACACTGGCCCTCCTGGGACTTGAGATGGAGTCAGCCATCAGCTCTTGTATCAGAGTGACTCAAGTGCGGAATCTGCCAGGGGGAATCAAGGATCTCTGAAGGATCTGCAGATGGGAATCAGGGCTGTGGGGGGCTCAAAGCCCCTGAGGGTGCTCAGAGGTGAAGCTTCTGCCCTGGTGGATGGACTTCCCAGGACCAAGCTGGGTCCTTCAGGCAGGGCTGAGAAAATGCCAGGAGGAGGCTGCCAATCCAGCCTTGGCAGGGTGGGGCAGGGAGATACCTAAGCATTGGGGACTGAGCCACCGACTTTGGCTTCTGGGACCCAGAGAAATTACTTGAGGTGCAGGCAAAAGAGGATCCAGGATGGGTGACGGCACGGGGAGATGAAGCCTCTGTGCCACTGCCCAGCTCCTGCCCTCTGCCCACAGGATGCAACGGATTCGAGCCAAGCAGGAGAAGTACCACCAGGGACAGCTGGCCAGAGACTCGGAAGAGGCCACGGAGGCAGCCACGCCAGGTGTGAAGGGAGTTTCAGGGCCGGGCTGGGGAGCATTTCTGGAAAACTTCTAGGAAGTCCATGGCTTGGCATTACCCAAGGGCAGCAGATCTCCTGCAGTGGCCTGTTCCACAGTATGGTTTCACTGGTGGACACCTACGTCACATCAATGCCACACCGTTTTTTCCGGGCAGCGGATTTTACAAAAGCAGCCATTCTCCTCACGGGAGACGCCGGGAAGTGTGACTTTAGATGCCATTTGGACCCATGGAAGGCTGAGGGGGAAGGATGTGGGTCTTCCTTTATCCTTGCAAGTCCCACCCGTCCCCTCTTCTAGGATTTGGGCTCTCCCTGCCTGCAACCACCACGTAGCCTTTGATTACACCCTGCTTGGTCTCCATGAAGAGTGGGGAGTGCTCTCTTCTTTCGCCCACTGGCAGCCGCATGGAGCAGGCATGGCTTTTGCCCCCAAGAGGTTTTATGAGTTGCCTACAGAGAAGGAAGGCCTGGGATTGGGACCGTCTGGGCCTGGGCTCGCGGAAGGCATCAATGGGCGTTAGGAGATGGAGCAGCTGCTCGTTCGGGCTCGGCAGGCTTGTCCATGGCCAGCTCCTCCGGCCCTTCCTGTATCCCTCACCTGCCTTTGTACCCTGTTCCACAGCCTCAGGTGCCAAGAAGGACCCTGGCCAGCAAAGGAAGCACTGGTGGCGCCCCTGGTTGGATCACGCCACAGGTACAGCCCAGCCTCAGGGCTGGCAGACATACTAACCCTGGTTCATCCTGCTGGCTCTGCCGGTAGAGGCCATTGCAATTGCTAACCATGGTGTCATCTCAACCCATCAACCTCAACCCATCTCAATTCATTCTGCATGACTCTCTCTGGATTGGCCTGTATCTCTTCCAGGGTCTTCCGGCCATCTCTTGCATGGGCTGTCTTCTGGAGTCTCTTGCTGCCTGGGTCCTTCCAGAGGCCACTGCAGGCCTCATCAGGCATCGGAACCCTGGCTGCTCATTCCAGGGAACCCGTGCGGACCATAGCTGAGACCTTGCAAGGAGGCCCAGTTCAGGCCCTGAACTGCGTGCAGATCCCAGACTCGGTCCTGACTTATTTGGTGGGTTGCCTGGAAGCTAAACAGCTGTCCAGACTAGCTGGTTCACACCGGAGCCATTCTGTGGCTTGTTTGGGTGTGGCTTAGCCAGCTGGGCTTTAGTCAATCCACTGAGATTAAATCATGACTTGCTTGTAGCATATAGATGGGTGGAGCACATAATGGCTCCAATGGATCATTGCTTATTTGTCAGCCCAACCAGGTAGAGCAGACTAAGACGCCAATACCATGTAGATCAGTCCTACTCTTATTGTAAAGCTATAGTAGCAGAATCCTGCAAGTCAGAATGTGCTTCCCCTGCCTTTATCTTTGTGAAAAATAGGATGGGGCTCATCTGAAACATTTTCTCCCATTACGTCCGTGCCCTTGGCTCAGTATCATTGCCTTGATAGCACCTCTTCCTCCATCCATCCACGACACTCCCACTGCCCCCTACACCTGCCTTAGGCATGTTGGCTGAGCCGGACCACCAGAACTTCCTGTGAAAGGCTTGTTTGCTTTGGCAATGCATGCTACAGATACCTCCCTTTTGGAGTGCTTAGTGAGCATTGTCCTGTAGTGCAGTGTTTCTCAACCTGGGCAGCTGGGAATTCTGGGAACTGAAGTCCATACATCTTAAGGACTCTGGGGTTGAGAGACAATACTTTACTGTGTGATGTGGACTCTGCCTGGTGGGCCAGAATGAACTTCCAGATATATATATATATATATAGAGAGAGAGAGAGAGAGAAAGAGAGAAATCTGATTCTTACCCTACATCAGGGGTCTCCAATCTTGGCAACTTTAACTGGCAACTTGTGGACTTCAACTCCCAGAATTCCTCAGCCAGCCAAGATTGGAGACCCCTGCCCTACAGAATAGGAACCCTCACTAAAGAAGGGAAACGGGGCCAGCTAGGTGCCAGCCAAGCCACCCACCTGGCACCCATGCAGTCCTAGTCAGAGTGGGTTGCCAGAAACCCCACTGAGATGCTGCATGGACAGCTGGTGGCTCTCCTCCTCCTCCTCCATCGCTTCTTATGCCTGCTTGGGTGGGTGGTGGTAATCTCTGCATGTTTTTGTTGCCTGGGAAACGTTTGCATCTTTCTGACTTTCTCTGCTTTTCTTTTCTTCCCTCTAAGGAAAGCCACATTCTGTGGAGGGCAGCCCCGCATCGCCTGCTGTACTCTCCCCAGAGGAAGTAGCCCTTCCTTCTCGGGTGGACGGAGGCTGCCGGGGGAGGCAGGGCCATTACAGGGGTAATGTGTTTGCACGAACAGAATGGGGCAGTGGGAGCTGACTCCCTTTGGGAAGAATCTTCCCTTCTGCTCACTCGAATTCCCTTGGAGATCCAGCCACAGGAGTGGGGCCTTCCGTGAATTGCCCTCCCCCCCCAGGAACATCCCTGGGGTTCCCTGGGTTTTACTGGCGGGTGGGAGGGTTCATCTGCAAGCCCCAGGGTGTGCTTTACCCATGCGTTTAGGGCACTATTTCTCAACCTTGGCAGCTTGAAGTTGGGTGGACTTTAACTCCTGTGCTGGCTGGGGGGATTCTGGGAGTTGAAGTCCACCTATCTTCAAGCTGCCACGGTTGAGAAATGCCATTTTAGGGCCTGCAGTGTCTTGCCTTATTGACAAAGCAGTTCAAGGCAGTTTCCCAATGTCCAAGGTGCCAACAAACAGCCCAGATCCAAAATCCACAACCGCAGCAAAAGAGCTGAAATGAGAATGCCGTAAGATGACCAGTGGGGGAAGCGTCTCTGGAGTTGCTTCGGTCTGTTTTGACTGTCCACCCTGGAAGAGCCAAGTCCAAACCAGCCTTTTGCCCAGAGGCTCTGGCTGGTCACTCGCACGGTGGCCTTGGTCTGGAGGTAGACTCAGCTCTGAGAAGAGCCCCTTGTTGAAAGCAGACAGTCCTTGTGGGCATTGAGGCTCAGCTCCTCTGAATGGGGCTCTTGCGGTCTTTGCTGCCCTCGTTTCCTGTCCTTGACCTCTAGAGTGGCCCTTCTCTGCCCATACCTAGAGGCACTCTTGTCTTTCTGTTACTTTTCCTGCATGCCTCTGTTCTCGAGGGAGCCGTGGCCTTCCCCAACCCACGTGGGGCTGTTGAGGAGGGGGGAAGGAGGAGAAAAAGGGCACTGACTGACTTTTGCTGTGGGGCTCCTAGTGCTGCACTCGGGGGATTACTTCTTGTTTGAGACGGACAGCGAAGAGGATGAGGAGTCACCTGTGGAAGATCCGAAGCCCCCAAAGCAGAGCGCCTTCCAGGTGAGGACGGGGGGTAGGAGATTTCCCCCTACAAGGCCTTGGGCAGGTGGGGAGCACAGGTATTACTGCCTGCCTGGAATGAATTTATAGGAAATATAAATTATTATAAAACAAATGCTAGGTACAAAACCTTCCCAGTTCCTTTGTAGTTGGGCTCACAGCTGCTGGATAAATAAATCTATTCGTCTTTTTCAAAGACAATTTTCCTGCTCCCCAGGCACTAATAGGCTGCTGCAGGAGTGCCATGTATTAATAAGAATGCCCTCTTCACATGCTCAAGGTGGCTGTGTCTTCTCATTCCACCTGCTTGAGTTGTTCCTTGGCAAAGGTCCTTCAGGCAGGAAACCCTGTGCCGTCCAATCGTCCTCAGCCAACACCACGCCTGGCAAGAGATTGTAGAGTTGTCCTCAAAACATTTGGGCTCTCAGGGTTGTCTGTCCCCAGCCCTGCCCACCTTGTGATGTCCTGAGATGGTTCTCCTGATGGGGGACCTCCTGCTTCTGGGATGTTCTCCAGCAGTTGCAGGAGGCCGGCTCAGTCTCTCTTTTTGTCTTCTGGGTCCAGCTGGCCTACCAGGCCTGGGTCACCAGCACAAGGACTGTCCTGCGTAAGCAACGGCGCCAGGAGAAAGAGGAACAGGAGGCGGATCCAGCCGAAAGCAGCTCTTCTCCAGGTGAGACCATTTTTCCAAACCCATTTTTCAGGACATTGGTGGCCATGGTGTGTCCAGCTGAACACCGTCCGTTAGTTTCACCAGCTCTCCCTCTTGCAGGCGAGGAGACCAAAGAGTCTCCCCCAGGTCAGTTGCCAGATGAGAGATGCAGCCAGAAGGAGGAGGAAGAGGAAGAGGAAGAGGAGGAGACAAGTCCAGGTAGCTGGAAGGCAAGGCTGGAATGCCTGCACCTGTGGCCCCACCTTCAGTTTCCAATAGGACAAGGTTTCTCAACCTCAGCTATTTTAAGATGCGGGAATGTGGATTCCACAGCTCCAATCTTACAACCTTTTTTGCACTGGTCATTAAGTGAATGCCATGGAGCAAACTTATCTTTTACTTTGGAGCAATTTCCTGAAAACCAGATGTAAAGTTCAGTTTTCAGCAGAAATGCCAAAACTCGTTTCCACGTGACCGTGGGGATACCACATACATTTGTAAATGCAGGGAGTTTGCCAAGCACCCAAAATGTGCCCGAGGGAGGCATCATAATTCTGAAACCAGGGTGTAACTACATTTTGGGGGGGGGGGGGGGGGAGTTGTCTGTCATAACTTTGACCAGTCACTAAGTAACTGGTCACAAGTCAAGGACTACATGTACACAGTTAGCTAGGAACTTGCAAAGGGTTTCCAGCTTTCAGATGGAGATAGGCTGATTGAACAGACTCCCTTGTAAGAGGTGGATCCTCCATGTGCAGGGGCAGTTCGCTGCAAGGAAAGGGAGGAGGGAAATATGGAACAATTAACAAGTGTAACTGCTTGCTTCCAGAAATTGTGGGTGCTCCATCACTGGAGGTTTTGAAGAAGAAACTGGGCAGTCATTTGACTGTAATGGTGCAGGGTTTCCTGCTTGAGCAGGGGGTTGGACTAGAAGACCTCCAAGGTCCCTTCAAATTCTGTTATTCTATTATGGGCTCCCTTTTCTGCCTGGAGATATTGCGAGTTACCCAAGGCTGGTCTTTTCTCAGGGAAGAGCAATGTTCTGCAGCGAGTGCTGAATGCCCTGCGCTTCCTGTGGGTGCTGTGCCAGGCCATGGTGGACGGCTTGACCCGGTGGCTGAGGGCCCTCACCAAGGACCATGAGCATCTCTCCACCATCCTGGGCCTGGAGAGGTTTGTGCTCACCCAGCAGCTGGATCAGGTGAGCAGCTGTCAGCCAGGCTGGGGCTGGGTTGGAGGGGAACTTGGCTTGCTCCAGAAGACCCATTCCTGTCCTGTCCTGTCCTGTCCTGTCCACGCAGGCAGAGGAGGTCCAAAGGGGCATCCTGGACAGGTTATACCAGCTGCCCCCGCCAGCTGACAACACCTCGCAGGACACAGCCTTGCCTGGGACGGCAGCAGTATCGCCCAACAGCATGGCTTCCAGGCAGGTGCATATGGGGCCGGGGAGGGGAAGCCGGAAAGCAAGGACTGGGGCAGCTCTGCCTTGTGGCACATGGGGTTGTAGGCCCAGAGTCTGTGCCCCTTCCTGTAAGGCCCAGGAGTTGAGGAAGGAAGGATAAGAGGGCTACCTTCCCAGGAACAGAGAGCAGGACCAGTTGTGCCAGGTCAGCTCAAGACAAGGATCCTATCTTGGAGGTGGTCCTTGAACCTGCATCTCCCAGGCCTTCTTCTCCTCCTCATCATCATCCTTTTTCCCTCCACCCTCTTGCAGCCCTGCTTCCGGGGCAACTGCTGCGATAGCTCCCGGGTGGTGGACGCCCTTCCTTCCCTGGAGGCTCCTGACAGCCACCTGCCACGGAGTTGGCAGTTCAGCCTCTTGTCCTGCTTGAGATGGGGTTGGATGACCTCTTTAGAGCCCATCCAGCAGCACACCAAACTTGGGCAGTTTCAGGCAGAGTTAATTTTCTTAGTGGCTCTGGTGTTAGGAGTACCAGCTGGTGCGGTTAGTTTTCTTCTGGTGTAGCATGTTGTGCGAATGTCTACGGAGATTCTCAATCATCCACGTCATGGTTGTCCCAAAAGTACTTTTCTAAAAGGCAACTGGACTTTTGTTTTTCTTTCCTTGAAAACTTTTTGCTTCTCGTCCAAGAAGCTTGGATGAGAAACGAACTGAAGAAGCTTCTTAGATGAGAAGCGAGGGAAAGAAACCAAGGAAATTCAGTTGCCTTTTGGAAAAGCACCTTTGGGACAGACGGGTGAACTGGGAAATAAGGTGAATTCAGTCAAATTCTTGTTGGAAGAGGCTGTGTAACCCCTTTTGTGCTTCCACAGTGGCTGCGACGGGGCAGAGGTTTTCAGTGCTGACAGCACTGGCTACAACTCTCGAAGCGCCAGCGAGGAGCAAATTCCAGCCGTGGATCTTCCGGACAACGCAGGACTCCTTCCCAGCAACTCCCAGGAGCTGCTGGCTTGTGCTAAGAGTCGCCCCAGAACCGCCAGTGAATTGTTACTGAACAGGTACTGCCTTGGGCAAGGAAGGGCACCACACGTATCTTGGCTTCTTAGGGCCCCGTGTGCCACGGCAGACGCTTCCATTAACATCACCCGGTTAAAGAGATACAACTTCAAAAGTTGACACAGAGGTCCCAGTTTAGCTGGCTGGGGAATTCTGGGAGTTGAAGTTCACAAGTCTTAAAGTTGCCAAGGTTGGAGAACCCTTCTCCAGAGGATATGTAGGAATTCCAGAACTGTTATTCCATCAAAGGATGATGCAGTTGTCCATCCCTGCAATATCTTCGATAGACGAAGGGGAATGAGCATAAAAACAGTACTTCTGTCATCCAACATGTTGGGACTTCAACTCCCAGAATTCCCAGGCAGAGTGGAGGATTGTGGGAGTTGCAGGCTCAGCATAAGGCATGCAGAAGCTCAATGAAACACTGATGGTGGTGGGTGTGGTGATTCCAGCTTGGAGGAACTTTGCTCCCCGTCATAGCTTTCTCTACCTGCTCTCCCCCACCCCTCCGGTCCCTTTGGTCTTCCAGATGTGTCTCTTTCGAAGAGCTGGAGGAATCCGAGCAGTTCTACAGCTCCCAAAACCGTTTTGTGCAGCTGCTGGTGGCCTGTTACCACTTTGTGGCCGGGCATTCGGACCTGCTGTGTTACTTCATCATCATCCTCAACAACATGGTCACAGCCTCAGTCATCTCGATCGTCCTGCCCATCCTCATCTTCCTGTGGGCCATGCTCTCCATCCCACGGCCCAGCAAGTCCTTCTGGATGACGGCCATCGTCTACACGGAGGTGGGACCCTTCTTCAGCTGGGGGTGGAGGAAGTCTTTAAAGCTAATTTTGATGGGGAGAAATGGCTTAGCACAGCTTTTCCCAGCTTGGCAAACTGTAGGTGAATAGACTTCAACTCCCAGAATTCTCAGCAATGGCTATGCTGGGTGTGGAATTCTGGGAGTTGAAATACTTGGAAATTGCCACTGTTGGGAAACTCTGGGCAGATTTTCTCTCACTGGGTGCCCGCCTGGTATGTTGGACTGCTTCTATTCCCCTACCAGCAAGAACTGGAGCCCACCATGGCACACCAGGGGGGGCTGGCTTGAGGGGCTCTGGCTAAGGGTACTCCATGGTGTCAGGGAAGAACAAAGCATAGCTGCCCCCAGAAGAAGAAGGCAGCTCCACATTCAGTAGGAACTTCCTTTGCGCCTTTGCCAAATCTGGAAGGGCCTGTTCAGGAGAGACCAAGGTTGGGCCACAAGGGCTGAAGAGCCTGGCTGAGTCTAGCCCATGCTCTGGCCTCATGCTGATGGTTGAGAGTTGAGTCTCCATAGTCAGAGGCAATTTATCTTTAGCGGTTGGGTTTCAGATACTGTCATGAGGAAAGAGGTTGCATTGTGAGAAGACCCTTCTGGTAGAAAATCAAATGCCGGAGAACCAAACCTTTGCTCTTGCTCTAGAGTTCTTCTCCCCTGGTTTCTTCTTGCACAGGTGATGGTGGTTCTCAAGTACCTTTTCCAGTTTGGCTTCTTCCCCTGGAACAGCTACACCACCATGGTGCGCTATGAGGGGAAGCCTTTCTTTGCACCTCGCATCCTGGGCATTGAGAAGACCGACAACTACATCAAATATGACCTGATCCAGCTCTTGGTGCTCTTCTTCCACCGCTCCCTCCTGCTGGTAAGAAGGAACCGAGCTCTGGAAAGAGAGGCCCGAATTCCCAGCCGGGCTGGGAGAGCAACCTTGGATGAGGCCAAGGGACATCTGGCAAAGAACCTGAGATTTGGGGAGTTGCTGGGAGTCACAGCAAGAGTTGCAGCTGGGGTGGCTTAGACTGGTTTCTCCCATGCTTCGCTGTGTCTACAGCACAGCTGCAGCGCACCCTTCCTGAACGAGTTGTCCTCTCCAGAGCTACGGCCTCTGGGATCACGAAGAAGACCTGCTGGCCAAACCTCAGCTGGAGACAGAAGAATCGCCAGATGCGGCCAAAGAAAAGGAAGAGCCGGAGCCTTCAGCCTCAGCCAGTCCCAAGGCAGAGAACGTGGTGGTGATGGAGGAGAAGACGGAGCCGGAGGTGCAGAAGGGCATCCGCTCACGCTTCAGAAAGAAAAAGGAAAAGAAGAAGCAACTGAGCAAATCTCTGGACCAGCAAAGGGAAGAAGGTACCTAATAGCTGCTGCAGGAGGAGCTGGAAAGTGGGAGGGCGGCACACTGAGTTTTATTTACTTAATTCAATAGTGGTATTAATGCCATTGGTTTATATGGCCCTCTGGGTCCCGTTAGAGGGCACAGATGAACTGAGAGGACCCCCACCCTCCTAGACCCTGTGCCAAAGAGTGTTCCTTTGGCTGGATCTGCTGGCTGGGATGAACCCAGGAGGATGGGAGGGGTGAGCGGGACGAGGGACTCTGTTGTAGAGGCTCCCTGGCTGAAGCCCATCAGTGGGAGAAGGCAGAGGTTGGCCAAGAGTTCACCCCACTCCTCCCTTTCCAAGCCCCAGAGATCCAGGAGCAGGAAGGAGAGGAGAAGGTGGTGGAGGGAGAGGAGGAGGAGGAGGAGAAGAAGAAGAAGTCAGGGGCGTCCCGAGAAAAGATGAAAGCTGCCAAACGCCAAGTGAAGCGCTTCTTTGCTTCTGCGTAAGTGATGGGAAACTGGGCTGGTGGTGGGAGAGGAGGGGCAGGCAACAATCTTCGTGTGAACCAAGAAAAATTGGTTGTCCTGTTTGGGGACTTCCTCCCCTGGGTTCGGCTGTGGCAGGTTCATGCGTTGTGTTCAGCCATTGTCATCGCTATTAGATGGACCAGACAGGGAAATCCATTCCACAGCCAAAGCGAAGGCTGCTTGATGGAGATGGGCTCTAAGAACAGAACCTCGGCAGTCGGATTGTGCTGGGGGGAGGGGTCTACCGAGCCTCTTCCCAATATAATCTCTGGACTTAAAACACACGTCAGCCCCTTTTCCCTAGGCCTCCCTTCCGGCATGTCTCCAACAAGGTCCCTGCTGCTCTACCATCATTGTGCTTATGGCTCAGCACAGTGTGCAGCCTGTGCGTAAACCTGCCTTCTCTTTTCTGCCGGGCTGGGCCCCTCCTTGCACCCTTCAGAGGTGACTTGACATTGGTCATTGGCAATTCTGCACTGGAGCAACCTGGATAAAGCGCGCGCGCGCGCGCACACACGCACACACACACAGCCTCACTCAACCCTCTTCCTCCAGAACAGAGCGCACGCTCCAGCCAGCGTGCCAGTTCTTCCAGGACATCCTGCACAGCAAGTGCCGTGCTGCCACGGATGTCTACGCCCTCATGTTCCTGGCTGATGTGGTAGACTTCATCATCATCATCTTCGGCTTCTGGGCCTTTGGAGTAAGTCTGGCTGTGCCACTGGGTATCTGTAGCTTTCCTCAAGCTGTTACTGGTGATTTTGCTGGGGTGGTGCTTCCCAGAAGTCTTAGTCAACTGCTGGGAATTCTGGGAGTTGTAGTCACTGGGCATCTAGCAGGTGCCCTTTGGACTATTCCAGTGGAGCTTTTGGCCTCAAGGTACTCCAGGGCAGAGGGAGGGACAAAGAGAAGGAGAGGGTGGAGCAGGGGTCCCCAGTGGGTTTATCTGATGCCTGGAGACCCCCTCCCTTTTGCTTTTGCTAAGTTTGGATGAAATAGAGTGACAAATTCCAAGTGTCTCTGAAATTCAGCCCAGGGTTGCTACCTCCACCCCCTTTAAAAGAGGGATAGTGCTATGCTTGGGGGTCCCCGGACAGGAGTGGAGCATCTCCTAGGGAAACTGGGGGAGGGGGGAAGAGGAGTATCTCTGTTTGCCAGTCCCTCCTCCCTGAGCTTCTCTTCCCCTGCAGAAACACTCGGCTGCAGCCGACATCACGTCCTCGCTCTCCGAAGACCAGGTGCCCCAGGCGTTCCTGGTGATGCTTCTGATTCAGTTCTCCACCATGATCATTGACCGGGCACTCTACCTGCGCAAGAGCGTCCTGGGCAAATTCATCTTCCAGTTCATCTTGGTCTTTGGCATTCACATCTGGATGTTCTTCATTCTACCCGCCGTCACAGAGAGGTGCGTGGCTGTCTCTTCGCTTCTCCCTGTCCTGACTTAGGCCAGTTCCTCTAAGGTTCATCCTTGCTCTCCCTCCCCAGGAAGTTCAGCCAGAATACGGTGGCCCAGCTGTGGTACTTTGTGAAGTGCATCTACTTCGGCCTCTCTGCCTACCAGATTCGCTGCGGTTACCCCACCCGCATCTTGGGGAACTTCCTCACCAAGAAATACAACCACCTGAACCTCTTCCTCTTCCAAGGGTAACAGCTGAGCCCCCAGCAAAATAGGGGAGGGGGCTGCTGGGAGAAGTAGAGCCTGATATGGGTCCTTTAAGCAGAGACAGACAGACAACAGGACTCTTTTTGGGGAAACTAGAACGCTTTGCAGCAAAGTAGAACATGCAAACCTTTCTTGGGGGGGTTCCACCACGTCCTATGTCTCCATGTGTCTCTACGTCTGGTACCCCATTTCTTTACCATGCATCATAGTAAACACCATGCACCATGATGGTCGGGGGAAAGTGGTGACATAGATTCCTGCAGAATTGTCCAGGGTCAACCAGAATCCACCCCTGGAGGATCTGAAGATACATCTCTTGGCTCCACAGGTTTCGCCTGGTGCCTTTCTTGGTGGAGTTGCGAGCTGTCATGGACTGGGTCTGGACGGACACCACTCTGTCCCTCTCCGACTGGATGTGTGTGGAAGATATCTATGCCAACATCTTCATCATCAAGTGCAATCGTGAGATGGAGAAGGTGGGCCTCCACGGAAGGGGAGGAAGCATGGTGGAGCTGGGTCTCCAAGAGTCTTCTCGAGGGTTTCATCCCCAAGACAATTCCTGTAGTCTTAGAGAGCAAGATGGGCCTTCAGTAAGATAATAGTTGTAGCCCAACACAACTGAAAGGGAGGCAAGGGGCTTTTTGGAGAACACGTAGGGTTCCATGAGCTGACCCGTTAGCTCCCCTCTCTCCCTGCAGAAATACCCACAACCCAAGGGTCAGAAAAAGAAGAAGATCGTCAAATACGGCATGGGAGGCCTCATCATCCTCTTCCTCATCTGCATCATCTGGTTCCCGCTGCTCTTCATGTCCCTTGTGCGCTCCGTGGTGGGTGTGGTCAACCACCCCATCGATGTCACTGTTACCCTGAAGTTGGGGGGCTACGAGGTAAGAGAAGCTGCCTTGGGGAGAAGCAAAACAACAGGCCGCCCAATTGCCAGATGCTGATGGACCACAACTCCCAGCATCCCTCTTGGTTAGTCATGCTGGCTGGACCTTGTAGCCTGGCAATGGCCCATGTCAGCTTTCAGGGACAAGTGGGCTTAGCTATTACAGCAGTCGCAGCCCAAGAGCCTTGCCAGCATCTGGCACCCAAAGAGACCCATAGATTGGGCAGGTTGAATCACTCCCAGCTCCTCTGTATCTTGGGGGCTTCTCTCCGTTGATGGTCCCCCTGTGGCAGCTATCAGACCTGTTCTGTTGAAATGGAGTGTGTGTAGGATGGATCAGGATCGATGGTGTCCCGATCCCCTCCATCTCTCCCCCTTCTTCCTCCAGCCCCTCTTCACCATGAGCGCCCAGCAGCAGTCCATCCAGCCTTTCACCCCCCAGAACTACGAACAGTTGACCAATAAGTTTGAACGGCAGCCGGTGAGTCCTAGCCGGACCGTACGGCAGGGAGCGGGATCCCCTCATTCAAGTGGGTGGGGGGGACTGGCATCTCTCTCCCACCCATTAAAGTAGAAGAAAGTCCCGCCATGGTGGGCTTGGCCTGAACGGGGAGGCCCCTGCTGACCTGGGACTCTCCCCTACCTGCAGCTAGCCATGCAGTTCATCACCCAGTATGGCTACGAGGACGTCGCCTGGGCCCGCATTGAGGGCAGCTCCGGATCCCTGTGGAGCATCAGCCCCCCCAGCCGTGAGCAGCTCTGGCAGGAGCTGCACAACGGCTCCTCGGACATCACTCTGCGCTTCACCTGGAACTTCCAAAGGTATTTCAGACCAAGGCCGGAAACCCTCCCTTGCAGGACAGTTCTCTGACTGCTGTAACCATGGATGCCCCCTTTGGCTTTGTGAGGTTTGCCTGGAAAAACCCGCATGGAGCTCCGAAGATTTATTCTTCCAGCATTTTAACTCTGCTTAGGACAGGGGTCTCCACCTTGGCAGCTTTAACACTTGTGGACTGGAATTCTGAAAGTTGAAATCATAAAGTTGCCAAGGTTGGAGATCCTGGCTTAGCGGGCTGTGGGTGCAAAAGAGATCCATGGATGGAGAGAGGTGACAAAGGGATCTGAAACCGGATCTTCCATTTCCCCTTGATCCTAAAATTCCTTTCCTTCCTCCTCCTCCGTCATCAGGGATCTCAGCAAAGGAGGGAAAACGGAATACACTACACAGAAGCACACCATGGATCTGAACCAGAAGAGTCTCGTGAGGCAAAATTTGGCTGGAATGCTGCAGGGCACCCCACATGCCCCCGTGTGAGTCCCTCCTCCACCCCTTCCAGCAGGGCACCCATGGCCAAGGGGGTCAGCAAGGTGTGGAAAGGGCCCCCCGATTGCAGGGGTCTAAATTCACACCCGGCAAAGTCTGAAGCACAGAGTGGCTTCCCCCATCTACAAAAGCTTCCTGTGTTTTCCGGCTGCTTTACCTTGCTGTGTTTTGTCCTTGTTCCAGGCGGATACCCCACCTCTTCCCACCCTACATACGGGCACCCAGTGGCCCCGAGGCAGACCCGGTTGAGGCCCTGCTCCCAGGTGAGGACACCGGACGGAAACTATTTTACAGACTCACGGCTGACCATTTAATTCCCCCAGTTCCTCTCCCTGAGTTGATGTGGGTTCCTGGTGCTCGTTGGAAAAGAATCTGGGGGCCAGAACTTTCTCCCCCACCCCCCCACCCCCCCACCAGCAGAAATGCCCACATGCCATCACAAGAACAGCCAGGCACTTTTCTGGCTTTTTAAGGTGGGATCAGGAACAGGAGGCAAATGGCTCCATTTCCCTGTCCCTAAAAAGGCCCAAATCATGCCACAGACATTTTTGGCTTGGCAGAGTGTTGGCTTGCCTTCCATCTCTGCTTTCCTGCTTGTCTTTGAAACAAAATTCTGAAAGGAAGTGTGCAAAGTCAGGAATTTTGTTCCTGAATCTTGGTGGCAACGTAGTTTGAAGCCACAGTACAAACTGCAGAAGGAATTAAAAAGGTTGAATGCACAGATACAACTTGGATGCCACTGCTAAACAGAGCAATCGGGGCTGGGAGGACTCTAAAGAAATGGGGAGCAACTCGTGAGGAAGAGCATTCCCAGCGCCTGGATGGGCCTCTCTCTCTATAAGAGCCGAGGTGGCACAGTGGTTAGAGTGCAGTACTGCAGCTACTTCAGCTGACTGCTAGTTCAGCAGATCAGCGGATCAAATCTCACTGGCTCAAGGTTGACTCAGCCTTCCATCCTTCCGAGGTGGGTAAAATGAGGACCCAGATTGTTGGGGGCCAATATGCTGTTTAGTATACTGTCTTTGGTGTAAGCTGCCCAGAGTCCTCGGAGAGTGGGTGGCACAGAAATATGGCTAATAACAATAATTAAAATAATAAGCAGGATGGTCCCTTTTTCAGCGCCTTCTTCCCTCTCCCCATCTCCTCTTCCAGACGGAGAAGACAGCTACCTGGATGTGGATGTGCAGCTGAAGCAGCAGCGTGTCCGGCCCGGGAACAGCAGCACCAGTTTCCTGGAGTGGTGGATGATCCAGCTGTCCGACTGCCAGGCGGAGTGCCACATCCTGCCCATGGTCATCTTCAGCGACAAAGTCAGCCCCCCCAGCCTGGGCTTCCTGGCAGGATACGGGTGAGTGACCAACCTACCAGCCCATCAGGGTGGACATGAGGTCCGCTCGGAGCAGAGAGAATCTCACGCAAATGTCGCAAGAATAGGCTGACTTGGGTGCAAGGAGGCGGCAGGAAAGCTGGGCCTGAGAACCCCAGGAAAAGAGCAATCTCCCCCCCCCCAGTTGAATGGGGGTCCCTGGGCTGACCTGGCTGTGCTGCAGCTGGCCCACCAAGACAGCACTCAGAAGGTGGTTGAATGCCACCCCTTTGTGTCTGAAATGCCAGCAGGCTTTCTTTGCCCGCAGATGTGAATAGCTTGCAAAAATTTAACCTCCTAAAAGGGGAGGGTGGAATGGTCCCTAATCTCCCTCCCATCTTGCCTGGCCACCTTGCCGAGGCTTTCTAAGGTTGGGGCGTCTCCTTTCCTGCCTTGAAAGGATAATGACCCTCCAGGCATAGATCAGAGCGGCAAAGGTTGGTCATTCGGTCCCTTGTCAAGACTTCCTCTGGATCAGCAAACGGCTGAGATCACGCCGCAGGCCCTGCCATGGGATCAGGGCTTGCAGATCCCAGCGGATCCTGCTCAGCCAGCCCGCTGATGCTTCGTAGGTCGTGCGAATGTGCTGGTGGGAGGGTTGCATGTCAGGGAGAGCTGCGCAGGGGTGCTACACAGGGCCTCTTTCTCTGCTCAGGATCATGGGCCTCTACGTCTCCATCGTGCTGGTGATTGGGAAGTTCGTGCGGGGCTTCTTCAGCGAGATCTCCCACTCCATCATGTTTGAGGAGCTGCCCTGCGTGGACCGCATCCTGACGCTGTGCAGCCACATCTTCCTGGTGCGGGAGACGGGGGAGCTGGAGCTGGAGGAGGAGCTGTACGCGAAGCTCATCTTCCTCTACCGCTCGCCAGAGACGATGATCAAGTGGACCCGGGAGAAGGACTGAGGTGGAAGGGGGCTCCCGTCACCCCCAAAACAACCCTGGGAGACCCGCAGCCCAGCAGGTGGACCCAGCCAGATGCCAGTCCTTGACACCGACTCTCCCTTCCCTGCCTCTTCTGCTGGAGGCTCTGGGGTGGGGCAGCCCCATAACCTGAGCCACACTTGCAGCCCAACAAGAGGAGGAGACACACAAGACACTTTTTGAAACACTTTTCCTTTTTTTTTTTTTACAAACCAAAAAGATACCGCCCCTCTCCCCCAAACCTGGACTCCTGCTTCCTTCCCCCACGGAAACCAGGAAGCGTTTGGAAACGAATGGCTGCCCTGCTGCTGAAATGCACCCCCCCCTCACCTTTGCCAGCCACTGACCCTCCCACCCCCTCTCCTCCCTCTCGGCCTCACTGCTGGGAATCTACAAACTATTTTTTCTATAGGAGGCCATTTTATTTATACAGATCTATACAATAAAAACAAAGCTGTGATTTTAAAAAAAGGTGAACTTTGTGGAACGAAGGAGAGAAATTCCTCTGGCTCAGCAGCCGAGCTTTGGGGGTTCAGCTTCTCCAGAGATGTCTGGAAGAGTCTTGGAGGAGAGCTTCAATGAAGCCTTAAGAGGTCTGAATGGGGGCGATTGCCAAGAAGGAGCCTGTTTTCCCTGGGGCGCTTCATAAAACTTGTGTGAGCAAGGCTGCTCCCTTTATCTGTTTTAGGATTTGAATCCTGTACAAAAATCGAAATTCAGTTCACTTGTGCATCCAAGGCGGTGCAAACAGGCACATGTGAAAGATCCGGATCCTTCTTGGCTCAGTCTGGCCGCTGCTGAATCCAAGATGATTTTTCTGCTTGAAAAACACTTGTGGAAGCAGAGTGTCAGGCCCTTAAGACCATGAACAGTCCTCCCCCTGTTCTCCTCTAGGCCGTAAAGCCCCCGATGCAAATCAAGCATCATCTTCAAGCAAGAATTCCTGGATTTCTTGCTTCATCGCAGCCCTGCAAAGAAAGTGGAACCAGGCATCACCGGAAAATCTGGGTTTGCGTATCTAGACTAGGGTTTGTTCGAATAGCATGCCAATTCCTGGGGAATTCTGGGAGTTGAAATCCAGATATCTTAAAAAGTTGCCATGGGGAGGGCAGATGGAGCTCAGGTTGAATTGGTGGGGTCTCGGGGTCTCTGAGCTTGCTTTTCTTCTTGCACCCGTTTTGTTACTAGGCTAGGAAACAACATCAATGCACCGATAACAAAACAGCTGGGAAAATCCCAACAGTCTCTTTGGGCTGCATTGCTGCCCTGGAGAAGAACAGCGCTCTTGGCACAAATTCCTCCTTTGCCCCATACCTGCATTGCTGGCACTTGGCCTCCTCGTGAATGTACGGGGGAAGAGACTCCACGCAGCTCTACAAAGGAATTGTTGGAGTGAGTAATGGCGGAAGGATTCCACCAGCCTTGTTACTTTTACAAGGGGTAGCCCCTTAATTCCTCTCAAACCATAGCAGGGCACCCCAACGGTCACCCCAGCATAACCTGAAGTTCCCCAAAAGCCAGCACAAAGTCCCAGCAAATGAAACCTTTAACCCAAAGTGAAGGCCCAAGTGAGTGCAACCGTTTAAACTCAAGCCACGGAGCTGTTTGTCCTCAGCCTGGCCGCTTCTGTCTCGGGCCCAGCCCTGAGAAGAGCTGCACCCCTTTGTGTTGAAACATACATGAGCCCTTCTGGTTGTACAAACCCTTCCTTGCACACCTACCAGCTCCTTGACTGTTAGACGGCAGCCATAGCAGAGCAACGGGACAAGCTGGGAGGCCTCTCTGGAGGAGGGGAGGAAAGCAGAACGTCGGTCGCCTGTGCTGACCAGTGGGTTATTTGGGGAGGGGGCCAAGGAGAGCAGGCGGGCTCATCCACTCCCAACAGTACGTTCTTTGTGAGGACTCTTACCTTCCTGCAGGGGGCGTTTCGCAGCAACCTGCCTGGGTCCCACCTCCGCAGCATCCATCCTCAGCTGGAAGCTGCTGGCTGAGCTTTTCCGAAAGCAGCATGGCCTGCAAGGAGGATCCGTCCTCTGTCAGAAAACAAGAGTTTGCAGCCCCTGAAAGCTCGTCCTGGGGCCAAGTGGCAAAAGCCTTGGCAGCTGAAGCTGGGCTGTTATGCCCTGCACTGAGTGAACCTTTCAGCACCCAGCACTCAAGGATTGAATACTTGCCCTGGATATGTTAAACCAGCGGGCAGCCGCCTCTTTATCTTTCAGTTCCACCAAGCAAACTCTCCTTGTTTAAGCAGCAAATTTGCATTTATCCCCATGCCTGTTTGGCAAAGCAACAGGGAGGGAAAGAGGCACCCCCCCCCTTCCCCAATATCTCAACTCCCGGGTTGTGCCAAGGAAGACTGGCTGCAATTCTGACACCGTGAAGATGTGGCTAGCATGTCGGCCCTTGTCTGTTCTAGAATCCCCAGCAGGTACCAAAAGTTAAGCTAGAAGTGGGTCGTCCCCACTCCCAAGAGAAGACCACTTGCCAACATTGGTGTCCAGGGGGCAGAGGCAGAGGAGGCAGCGGGCTGGTGCTGTCGAAACATCCGACTGGACCTCTGGAGGGACTGTACTCAGCTTCTCTCCTGTCCTGGAACAGAGGCCAGAGGGGGCATCAGGAAGAGAACCTCCTGCCTGACCCATCTACGCTACCTGCGCCTCCTGAAGAGAGGACATAAAACGCCCTTGGGACTAGATGCCACTTGTTTTAAGAAGGCGCTTGCAAGTCGGCTGCTGAAAGGATCCTGTCTATTAAAAGCAGGCAAGAGGGCTGAGCTGGGTTTTCAGAAAACAAGTAAAAAAACACCCTCATATCTGTTGTCTGGCTTGCTCTGCTTTTCCCAGAGAAGCCGGGAAATGAAACCAGAGCTGCAGAGAATCCGTGAGAGTGTGGGAAGGGAGTCGTGCCTAATGGACACCACTGCTGAACCTTTGCAAGGAACTTCATCCAGGAGTTTGTTGCCTTTTACCGGACAAGGGGAAGGACACTCACCGGTAGACTGTGCTGACGGTGGAGGGAAATTCCGACTGCAGCTTGCAGAGAAAGCTCTCTATCAGGAGGTGAATGCTGGCTCTCTCAGAGGCCTGGAGGAAGTGAAAGCATCTGTCACGGCTGCTCAGATCCTCCTGACCCACCAAAGGAAACCCTCAGTCCCTTCCAGCCAAATTCCTAATGGCATACTTTGGTGTCCAGTCCAGGCGTGAAGATGGTGGGCACCTCAAAGAGGTAGTTGTAGAAAGCGATCTCTTTGGCAGGATATTCTCGCATCGGACGCAGGAGCAGGACATCCCCGTAGCGGCTGTCCAAGAAGCCCTTTGGGGAAGGAGAAAGGGGGAGGGGGAGCAGTGCCAGAGCAGAGAAAAGAAAGGCAGAGTTGCTCAGAGGCAAGGGGCACCCTTACACCACAACCTCTCAGGAGGATTCTGGAACAGAGATTGAGCTAATGTAGGGAAAGGTCCAACAGGTTTATCCGGTCGCAGCATGGAAGCCTAAATCGCGAAGACCTTGCTCTCCTTCTGCAGGATTATTCTGTGTGTGTGTGTTTGGAAAATATTCCTCAGTGGGCTTATCCTGGGTGAAATGCAAAGTCTTAGCTACTGGACTCTACGCAGGTTTAGGTCAGGACTTTCCTTCCCTCTTCAGGGACCAGACTTGGCTTCATAAAGCTCGGGGAAGTTGCTTGCAAGGACGGACATGTCTAAACCAAAGAGCAAGGCCAGGAATCCAAAGGAAACCAAAGGAAACCTGAGGAAACCAAAACTGTGTCAGTGGGTGGGGAAACCACGAGCCACTTTGTTCTCACCGTGTCCATAGCCAGGAAGGCCCCACGTCCCAGAGAGAGGTTGGTCAGCAGCCTGACGCTCACACGGGTGCAGCTGTCTCCCATCATCACCTTCGTGTATCCGTTTCTCCGAGCCACGTGCAGCATCAGGTGGGTCCTAAAAATCAAAGAGAGATCTCCCGTTGGAGCCAAGAATTTGGGATCTAACCAGGGGCCCAGAAAACAATAAAACGTTTGTTTTCCTAGAAACAGCAGCCTAGAATACCACAGAATCCGCAGTCTAGAATGACCAGATGAAACAGCCTTGACTATGAACCCCATTCTAAGTTTAGGGGTCACTTGCAAAGTCATCCTTCTATCAGGAATGTCAGCCTGTTTCCTGAGGCTCCCAAGCTAGGAAATGGCACTGAATGACCCTCTCTTGCTAGAGAGCAAGAATGCATGAAGACCCCTGCAAAGCTTCTTTTTGGTTCTCCACTCTCAAGAGTGGAGCTCACTCATCCAGCTCACATTGTGGGCATTAATATCTTCACTCAGGATCTGGCCAAGGACTCACCGGAGGGTCTGCAGAAGCTCCTCTTTTGCAGTTAGGGATTTGACACCCCCAAAGAGGCGGGTCAGCTCTTCCTGGTGGGAAGCAAGGGAAGAGCCAGCCTCGTCCAGAACCGCCAGCCGTTCCTGCCACGAGAAGCCTTGCATGCTACACTCTGCCAGCCAGTCCTCCAGGGAAGTTGCTGCATCCGCGCTCTTTTCCCGCTGCTGCTGCCACCTTGTGAAATCAGCCACTGCTTCCTTGTAGCTGGGAGCCTGGTCAACAGGACTCTGGGCAAGCGAGTCCAGAACAGAAGTGGGAAGGTCAAACACCTATGGAAGAACATGAGGACACAAGCTGGGTCAAAAGCTGACTGAAGGAAAAGTGTCAAGCCTGCACAAACTGCAATCGCTTTGACAGCTTTTCAGAACTAGGAATTATATTTCCTTCTTGCCTTGTCAAGCTTAATGCTGCTTTTCCCTTATTCTTTTTTTTTTCCTGAAAGTGACAATACTAGAAGTGCATCTACGTTATCAACTTCCCCTTTCACAACAAGTTTTCTCTGATCCTCTGTTATTTTATTTCCGTAATACAAAAGTGGGCAGATTAATCTGGACCAGAGTTCATTCTCAGCGCACCAAGGATTATACTTGATGGAAGAATGATAATCCTGTCCTGCCTGGGATCTTCCTAGGATCTGCCTTTCTGATGCTCTAATTCAGTGTTTCTCAATCTCAGAAACTTCCGGATATGTAGAGCTCAACTCTCAGAACTTCCCAGCCAGCCCCAAAATTGCTGAGAATGTGAAACACTGCTCTAATTTAATTTGCGGAACAATACTACTATTAATAACAACATTTCCTTCCAGGTAAATCACATCAAAGCAGCCAGCTGGCTAAGGCCACTGCTGTTGATGCCATATCACCAAAATGTGCTGCAGTGAGGATGCTGAATCTCAGCCATGTTTACCTCCTCCAAGAACACCAGATGATAGGGGAATCCTGTGGCTCGCAGGATAGCTTCTACCTGCCTGCAGGTTTTGGCTCGCTCTTCCAAGCTCCGTCCACACACAGCTCCCTCTGCACAGTAAAACCAAAATTGTCAGCAAAGTGAGATGGCTAAAACTTCAACAGCCCTGAGAACATTCCCTGCCATGGTATCTTCAACCATGTAAGATACTAGACTTGCAGTGAGAGAGACCTGTGGACTTGAACTCAGCCAGCCAGGAATTCTGGGAATTGAAGTCTGCAGGTTATAAAGTTGCCATAGTTGGCCACCCCAATTTAGAAGGATGGGTCAACTCTGATTTCAACCTTTCAATGCCCAATAATGCTCGACAGTTAATATGCTCAAAGGGAATCAACTTTGGAAATCAACTTCCCTGAGCACCCCTCTGCATCTCTCAGGAAAGTGGCCATCTTCACAAGCCGCAGCATTTCAGTCGAAACAAATTGCCTGCACAATGACTCCATTCCCTCCCCCCCCCAAAAATTATGGAGAATGCCCATGGCTGTCAACACAAACCATCAATGTAGATTATTCCTGGTCTGAAGCGAAGTTTCTTGGCTGCTTCTCGGTTGAGGCCCTGACAAGAGGAAGCAAAGCAGGCTTCGATTCAAAAACTTTGCCCAGGCTATCATGCTTCATCTACTGGGGGCTTCTGCTGTTTGGCTGCCCCTCCTGCTTGGAAGTATAACATACCTCTTGCACCTGCCTCAACATGGAGCTGGAAGCAAGGCCCCCCGAAAAAGCCAGGAGAACCTAAAACAGTAGGGAGAAAGCATCACAACATTTGTTTCCTGCTTTTAGTTGCCATCTTGCCCGTCTCTCTTGCCCCGAAGCAGTAAAGATTACGAAAGGGCAGGACCTTCTCTCCAGGGTAAATGCAGCGATTCTTCCCAAGCATGGCACGGAACTTGTGAATGAAGTAGTCCTTGAAGCAGCTCCTGAAAAGCACATGAAACAGTGTGGAGGAATTCTGCCCAAGGACAGAGAGACCAGTTCTGAATTATTCAAAACTCCGCACGTCCCTCAGTTGCCCCGTTGCCCTTACTTGCAGAAGGCATCCCCAGCACGAATGCTCACCACCGGGGAGCCATCCTTGCACTTGACGCATTTGGAGTCGCAGCTGGGAGAAGAGAAAGTGAAGGTCAGGTTGCAAAAGAGCCTCACCAGATACCCAAATCTTACTCTCCCCTGTATCTCTACCCTAGGGAAGTTCGCCATCCCTCTTTCATATAAGCGGCCTTTTTATCAACAGTGGCAACGTTTAAGGTGGGTGGACTTCAACTCCCAGAATCCCCCTGCCTTCTCATCCAGCCAGCCATCCATTGGGCGGGGGGATTCTGGGAGTTGAAGTCCACCCGCCTTAAACGTTGCCACCGTTGATAAAAGGCTGTCTGAGCACGTGTGCCAAGCCATGGTTTGCTTAAACCCAGTTAGCTGAACAAGCCACTCCTTAAGGTCATTATGGCTTCATGCAACGGCGGCTTGTTCAACAACCCATGGATGGCTGGCATGCTTCCCCTCCGCCAAGGCCAGCGGGCAGGGCTTCCTCACCGGCCCCGGGGCTTCTCCCTCGGGAGCGGCTCCCCTCCGCAGCCGCCCGACCCGCCGTCGCACATCGCCGTCTCCGCCCCGGCCACCTGGAGCGCGGCCTCCCCCAGCCGGGAGACCACAATTCCCAGAGGGCCCCTTCGCGCTCCCGCGCGCCGCGATGACGCCACATCGCGGGGAAGTCTCGCGAGAGCCGCAGGGAGGGGGTGGAGGGAAACTCCTGGACCGTCCCGGCCTGGGACGCGGCGAGGTCGCGGGGGCGATGACGTAGTCGGGATGCGCCGCCTCCCCCGCCCGCCTCCCCTTCCGCCATGGCGGCCGCGATGTTCCGGAGCTTGCTGGTGTCGGCGGGGGGGTCCCGCGAGGCGCCCTCCGCGGCCGCCGCCCCCGCCCCGCCGCCGCCTCACCCGCCCGAGCCCGGCACCGCGCTGGAGGCCCAGTTCAGCTGCCCCATTTGCCTGGAGGTCTACCAGCGCCCCGTCCGCATCACCCCCTGCAGGCACACGTGAGCGTGGGGGGGACGTGGGGGGGGGCAGGGAGGAGGGGGGCGAAGGGACCGGACGGAAAGGGCCTGGGGGCGGTGGGGGGGAGCGAGGGGAGGCCAGTGGGGGTCTGGGGTGCTGCAGGGTTGGCCCACCGGGCGTTTGGGGGTGGGGGAGGGGGAGCGGCTGAAGTTCCCGGATGGGCTCCAGGGAAGCCTCCAAGGGCTCCAACTTCCCCTCTGACCCAGGAGGCCCTGGCTCTGCTCCTGCACTCTTGGTTTGTAAGGTTATTTGGGGAGGGGGTTTCCCCCCTTGGCGCTTGGAGGGGAATTCCTAAGGCCGAGGGGAGGGGAGGAAAGAAGGAATTCCTCTCTTAGAGCCAGAAGACCTTCAGCCACAGATGGCAGCAAACGCTCCGAAGTATCTTGTTGGCTTTTGTGCAGAGTTGGTGATCTAGTAGAGGGATCTCCAAACTTGGCAGCTTTGAGACTTGTGGAATCCTGGGAGTTGAAGTCCACAAGTCTTCAAAGTTGTTGCCCATTATGGAGACCCCTGATCTAGTAGATGTGAATGTGTGTCTGTATGCCTCTTCTTGTCTGAAGCCCACCAGCCCCTCCGTCTCGGGAGGGGAATCCATCCCCTCTTCACATTACCTTTTGAGCAGTGTGTGTAGTTTTCCCACAACTGTCCAAGCTCTGGGAGAAATCAAGCCTCCTCCTTCTGTAGGTTCTGTGGGGAATGCCTGCAGCCCTGCCTCCAAGTTCCATCTCCCCTCTGCCCCCTTTGCCGCATGCCCTTTGACCCCAAGAAGGTGGAGAAGGCCTCCAGTGTGGAAAAGCAGCTGTCTTCCTTCAAGGCGCCATGCCGAGGCTGCAGTAAAAAGGTAACTTTTAAGGGCTTGTGCGCACAGGCAGCAAAGCTAGATAATTATAAGCCATCCTGTTTTTGTGAGTGGCCTGTGGTTAAAAAAAAATCTATAGAAGGCTTCAAATGGATATCCATCCTCTTAATCCTCCTTGTATCCCAGGTGACCCTTGCAAAGATGAGATCTCACGTCACATCCTGTGCTAAAGTCCAGGAACAAATGGCCAACTGTCCAAAGTTTGTGCCTGTCGTCCCAACATCCCAACCTATTCCAAGGTATTTCCTTCTTTGTGACTTCGAGCCACTCCCCAACTCGCTGGTTTCCAGGTTTTAGAATACCTCCTGCACTCTCAAGCAAGGTTAGAAGGGGGAGAGAGAGTCAGGCATCTCTTTAATAAAGAACTGTAGATGTATTGTCCTTGTAGGTCAGTGTTTCCCAAGTTAAACAGTTTGGAGTTACGTAGACCCCAGAATTCCAGAATAGGGTGGACTTCAATTCCCAGAATTCCTCAGCCACCCGTCTTCCAGTCCCTGAGCTGTGGTGCTCTCCCTTTCAGCAATATTCCAAACCGGTCCACGTTTGTCTGTCCCTATTGTGGAGCACGGAACTTGGATCAGCAGGAGCTAGTGAAGCATTGCATGGAGAATCACCGCAGTGACCCCAACAAAGTGGTGAGTTGCCTTTATGTTCCTGCTCAGTGAAACGGAAAGCCAGATTAGCAGAAAACTGGGAATAAGAAAGAAGTTGTCTCTTATTTGAAACGAGGGAGAGCTTTTGCCTATTTCCTCCCCCTGTATAGGCCGTAGCTGGAGTGCCCTGCCCTGCTTTTGCGAACCAGGGATAATGAAACACACCTCTGCATCTGCAGCAGCAGATACGCTTCTCAGACTGTGCTTACCTTGTCCCTTTCATTTTGCATGTGGAAACTGCTAAAGAAATTAAATGTATCTCGGGAACTGGGTGTATTTCCCTCATATAAAATCATGGAAGTGTCCTGGAGATCTAAAAGCATGCCTCCCTTTATACTAGCTTCATTTAATTGCTCGGTTTGTGTATGATCTTGTGATTGTTTAGAGCTTTATTTGATGGTGCTGTTTAATATCCAATTCTATAGAGCATAGAATATTAATACATTGCATTTAGGATATTTCATAGCAAGGCATGCATTTTTGAAGCTGAATTCTGCATGCTGTGCAACAGGAAATTGTTCTGTTTTCTTTCTCTTTTTTTCCCCATCAAGTAATCACACCACTGCTTTTAGCTATCACTCTTATCCTGGAATTGAGTGTTTTTCTTCTTTGTTGACTGTCCTCTTCCTCTCTCCCTTCCTGGGTGTTCCAGGTCTGTCCAGTGTGCTCAGCCATGCCTTGGGGGGACCCCAGTTACAAGAGTGCCAACTTTCTACAGCACCTCCTGCACCGGCACAAGTTTTCCTATGACACTTTTGTGGTGGGTTTTGCGTTCCGCAGCATCTTATTTCAATAGATCATGTCTGCTGCTTCCAGGCCCCAAAGGCAGCACGAGAATCACCTTTAAATAAATAAAGGCAGAGCAAACTGCCCTTGTGGGAGGAGTTATGGCAACATCGGAGTGGTTTCCTCTTAGTGTTCTTCCTGTCCTGCTCTTGGAAAAGTGCCTGCCTTCCTGGTGGCCTCAAATAAGGTCACAAGAAATTTGTTGATATCGAGAGGTGTATTTCTGTGCCCCTAGCTCCACACCATTATGGATATAATAATAGGCACAGGTTTCAAAACATCCTTCTTCCCTCCTACCTTATCCTGCTCAGATTCCATTTGAAATTAGTGTGTCCAGTTCTAAAGGACAGTGATACAGGTTAGAATGACTTCCAAGGAAGACCACCAAGATGGTGGAAGGTCTAGAAACCAAACCTTCTGAGGGAGGATCTGGACAGGTGTACTCTGCAACAAAGGGAACTGAAGGATGGTCACCCAGAAGAGAAAGGAGGCCTATTGCTCAGAGGGCAAGAGCAGACCCAGTGGGTGGAAACTCAAGGACGGAGGTTCAAGCTAGACCTAACAGTATGAACTGTCAGCCAGAGGAAGAGCTGCCTCATGAAGAGATGAGGTGTCCTTCACTGGAGATGGTCAGGCAAAGGCTGGGTGATCATCTTAGCTGAGACATCTTAGTGGATTCTGCAGAGAGCAAGGGGTTCTAGATTACCTCTAAGGTCATTCTGAACTCCAGCCTGCCGTGCATGGAAGGTGGGGGCTCTTCCACTCTTTGGTATGACTTTCTCCTCCCTTCTTTCTAGGACTATAACATCGATGAGGAAGCGGCCTTGCAGGCAGCCCTGGCGCTCTCCCTCTCAGAGAACTGAGGGCTGCTGACACTACAGAGCAGCAGACAGGAACTGTTGCACATTTGCCTGACTGTCTCTCCCATCGGAGCGATGCATCGCTCGTCCTGCCCGTCGGCTCCCAGAGGGGGGCTGTGGCCGTCTCCTCAGCTTTCGTCTTGCCTCGTTCGGTCAGGGAACCTCTTCCTCGGGGCCGGGGCAGCAAAAAGGGGTGCTTCTCTTTTCCCAGTTCCATCGGACCTGCTCTGTACTACCAGTTGGACGTTCCCCACGCCACTAAGTACAGATGCTATACTTTATTAAGACGCTTTTAATACAGTTTTAGCACCATCGGCCCTCATTCCGTTAGCGGTTTATATAGCAACAAAACATTTTGTGGGGAAACTGTAGTTTACATTTTTTTTAATTGCCTGTGTCTTTGGGTTAATTCACTGGATTTTTTTTTTTAATTTTATTTTGGGGGGGGGGGGAATCAGCATGGGAGACTTAACTCTTGTACGAATATTTATTATGCGCTTGGGTGCCTGCTCCTTGGCCATCGTGGCAAGGGATTTTGGGATCAACACGTGCATGGAAAGCAGCCTTCCAAAGGGGTTTGTGATGCCCAAGCAAGACCAGAAGGGCATTCCTGACTTGAGCATAATTGTTTAGCCGAATCTCTCCCTCCTGTCCCCACACTTGACCTTGCTCATTTTGTACCTGCTTTTGTGATACTCTAGAAGTTCTTGGTGGTTTTTTTCTACATCTCTCCGTGTAACAAATACTCTTCACGTTTTATAGAGAGAATACAAAGCAGTTAACCCTTGATATTGCAATATCTGTGTTTGACTAGAAACAATAGTATTTTTATGGAACATTATTTTTCAAAGTATATTTTTTAAAGAAAAGTGCCCTGGGTTCCAGATCTTCGGGCCCTGTGGAGGAGGGTCTCAAACCTGGAGGGAAGGAGGCGCTTCCTTTGGTTAAGTTCTGAGCAATGGGTCGGTGGTCTTTTTTAAGGGTTTGAGGATTATTTGTTCTCTGCAAGAAAAGGGGGAGGGGGGTTTTCTTCCAAGTAGCCTTTTAAAGGATTGTTGCAAGTTGTTATTAAGCAGAACTCCTAAGGCTTTATTCTCCAGGTGTTCGGATTCTGGGTCAGTGGGCCTGAAGGAGACTGGAAAGAAATAAAAGCTGTGAATAAGCTACAACCGGGGTGTCTCTCTGCGTCTTCAGAGCAACCTTAGCGTTTGTTCAGCTGTGAATCCATCCACGGGCGTTTCTGAGTGTGCGACAAACCAATACTGCAGTTTATTCAGTGAAGTATGACTGCAAACCATGGCTTGCTATACAAGCCAAGCTCCCAATCGAAAGTGGCTTGTCTTTGCTTATTGGGCTTGTAGAAACAGGTCTGACTCAACACGTGTGTCAGGTTCCTCTGCAGCTTGGTCGTCTGCTCCTGGAATATGTTCTTTTGAGTATCAAGTAGCTGCGTCAGTGCTCTGGTGATAGTTACTCAGGGGAGGCAAGAGCCCCCAAGCATTTACCTGCTGCCCCGCTCCTGGTAGCATCACAACCCTGACTTTGTCAGCCAGACTGGTTATTGCAGCTCCAGAGCCTTGCTTCCTTTGGCATTTTCCATTAAGGAGGCCAGAAGAGTTGGTGGTTTTATTTCGTTTCCTCCCTCCCGAGACCCGAAAGGGTGCAGAAATGGAAAACGTATCTCTTTGGGGCCAACCAAATTTGAATTTGGTTGACAATCAGAGTTCGTCCTTCACTTGTTAAACCTTTCTTCAATCTGATAGGGGAAAAAAAATGGGGTTATTGTTTTCCAAAGTTGAAGGATATTGCAGCCATTTCCATTGGTGCATAAGATTATTATTTTTTTTGCACTAACCTTAGGAATGTGAAGGAAAGATATGCAAATGTACCCTTGCCATCATCCTTCCCCATTTGTATTCCATATCCTTTCCCCCTCCTCAAACTCCTGAAGCTGTTGCCTGTTCTTCCTTGGTTGACAAGAGAAGACACTACCACTTTTGAGCACTTGGTGAGGTCTCTGTTATCTAGAGGGAGATGCTCTTCATTCCACCCACCCACCCACCCACCATTTGATGGCTTGACCTGAAGTTGCCCCCCTGCCCCCCAGCCCGCAACACTTCCAAACCTTTCCTGGTCCTAATGGTTCCTTTGGAGGCCGCATTCCTCAGACAGCTCAGCCTCATGCGGCCTCCTGCAACTCAAGGCCGTCTGTGCATTTGAACAGACAGGATCCCTCCCTACCAAGTGCCACTTAACATTCTCTGCTCGGTAGAAGGGCGGGCAGTGAGCTCATGGGAGTGCCCTCCAACACAGGGAGGAGGGAGAGGAAAAGAAGGCCGTCCCTCCTGCCCTACTTAGTGTCCCCTTGTAGGTCAGGGACCCTCTTCAGCTCCTCCAGCTGTGCTCCTTTGGGAGAAGCCCTCCCCCGCACCAAGAGTAGCTTTGCTGGAGATGGCAGCATTTCTGGGTCACCCAAACCCACCTGTGCCGAGGAGGAAGCTCACTCTGAGGGACCAAGTCCCAACCTCATGAGCCCCACCTACAGCTCTTGGGGCCCCCAACTAAATACATGGGTAGTGTAGTAGGTATCAAATTCCTATCCTGCCCAAAAGCTGCCACGTCTTGCAAGGAACTGTAAGCTCTCCGGAGCAGAAGGCTCTGAGGAACAGCTGGCAGGGATGCCCCTCTCTGCCCTGCCTGCAACGCTTCCCCTGCCCAAAAGGGAGGTCTCAGCTAAACAGCTGCCTGGAAAGCTCTTCGTGGTTGCAAGGCAGTAAATGGCAACAGAAGGCTGGCTGACCCTTGTGATGCAGGAGGAGTGCTCTTCCTCTGTTCCTAAAAATAGAACCCCCAATAGGTATTTGGAGCTAAAAGGAAAAAATCCTTTTCATCCCCCCTTTTGAGCAAGCAGGGGAAGGAAAAAGCCCAGGGCTGGGCTGGTTCTCCAAGAAGAAGAGGAATTCGGTGGCCAGGTGAGTGAGCTGGTGGGGGATGGGCTCCTGCTGCAAATCCCACCCTGCCCTTCTCGGATCTCAGCCGTGGCAACTTCAAGCAACCCACCCTACCTGCTTTCAACGCCAGTCCAAGGAGTTCTGAACCCCTGGAAGTGGATGGAGCAGATTGCAGGGGTTGTTTTTTTAAGGAAACGAAGTTTTATTGCAGGATATTAAGGTGGAATGTTAGGCCAAATTCAAGGGCCCCCGGGGTTTACCACAGTCCTGGCGTCCAGTGTGTTCCCTTAGTCGATACAAATCAGTGCCAAAGATGGGACGCGAGTCCGCTTTTCCATCCGCCCGTCCATCCTGAGCGGTGGGAACCTGTCCCCCAAACCCTCGGTGCTTCTCTCCATGCAGCAGCCCTGCAAAACTTCGACTCTTCGGTCCTTGCTCCGTCTGCGATGCTGCAGAAGTCTCTGCCCAACACCCCCGCCCCCCTCCTGCACCTCCCTCCCTTTGCGCAAAAGTGGGGGGGGGGGGTTGGAGCAGCGAGGGGTCCGGCTCTCTCCGCCCAAACCCCGGGACCCCAGACCGCCCCGGGCCCTGCTGGGGGGGGGCGGGGAGGGCTGGCCTTTGCACCTGCCGGGGAAGGGGCGGCGCGGCGGCGGCCCTCGGGCGGCGGTTGGCTGGCGGTGGGACCATGCTAATGAGGCCGCGGCTTTATGCCACCTGCCCGGCCGGCAGACCCACCGCCCGCCCGCCATGCCGCGCTCCTTCCTGGTCAAGAAGCGCTGCAGCAGCCGCGTCCCCAACTACGGCCAGCTGGAGAGCAGCCGCCAAGGTAAGCGCCGCCGGTCCCTCCGCCTGTCCTCGTGCCCAGCCGGCCCCGCCACGGTCCGGTCCTGTGCGGACGCTCCGCAGCCCCAACCGCTGTCCCGGTTGCTCGCCCCGCAGAAGAGCCCGGGAGGGGTGGAGGGCTCCTCCTTCTGGCCAAGCGGGGGCGGCTGGCTGCGAGCTCCCGGTTACGAGGGGGTCCCCCAGCCCTTCGGGCACCTGCGGAGTTGCGAGAGGCCGGGAGCCGCTCCGCTTCTCCTGCCGCGTCGGAGGCGTCCTGTCCCGGGCTCTCCGGGCGGGGAGGCTTCCCCGGAGTTGTTCCCGGCACCGCAGCTCCTCCTAGGCGGGAGTTTCTCCCAGGAGACGCGAGCACAGGTGGAAGGTTTCCGTGAGAGAAAAGCGGCCAAGGGGGAAGCCGCATCTGCCCGAACTCGGCTTACAAGCGGCGGATCCAAAGGTCCCACTTAAGTTCGGGGAACTTCATCAACCGAAGCTGTTTTCCCTCTTCAACCAAAAGGGAGGCAAGTTAAGTCGGTAAATGAAGAAGGTTCCGTGCCCTAACCTGGCTTGAACGTGGGGGCAATTCTTCCACCTCTAGATCATTTATTAGTCGCATTTCTACGCCGCCTAACTCCCTAGGGACTCTGGGCGGCTCATCTCTGCACATGCTCAGAGGCAGCCTCCAAAATAACAGCGCGCGCCTCGTTTCCCAGCCCACCGGGCCAGGACGGCTGATGCAGGCTGTGGCACCTGAGGTGGTTTTGTGAGTCTGTCTAGGTTTGTTCCCTTGCAATTGTCGTTGGGGGGCTTAAACTCTCGCTCCGGCCCCACTCGGCCGCCAATGGCTAAAACGACCTTTTTCTGCTTTTCCTGTTGGATTTAGGCATGCAATGCACCTTATTTGTATTCTTAATTCTACCTGTGTGTGTATTAAAATTGGTGTCTGCCTGCAAAGAAACAAAATTGTTTTCCTGTTGTAAATTTCTGCTGGCTCAAAGATACCGGTAGGTACGAGTGCTGTTTTAACTCAGCAGCAGAGGAATTCTGGAAGACTCAAGGAAGCAGAACAGAAAAATCAGGCATTTTTAGGAATGTGGTGCACAGCTAAGGGATTCTTGATTGACAAAGAGTTGGCAGTTTCCGACTGAGAGCGCTTGCAAAGAGGAGAAGGAGGGAGAGGTGCTCCGAGGTTACTAGTGGTTTAGGGGAGTCGAAGAAAGGCTAGGTTTGATCTCTGCTTGTTGGGCTACATGCATGGAAGATGCTTGAGCTCCTGTGGGCTGCCCATCGGAAGGGCTGGCCGGCCATCCTGTAACCCAGGTTTCTGCATCCTGTGGCTCCGGAGCCTCATGCGGCTCTTTCGGCCCTCTGCTGTGGCTCTCTGTTGGATGATCCCACCACTGGCTGGCCCCACCTCTCACCCGCCCAGTCACTCCTCACCTGGCCTGAGAAGGTAAGGGCAACGGCAGGGGATGGAGAAGCAGCCGGGCAGAGACAGAGAGATACAGAGATGGGGGTAGAGGGAGGGAGGGAGGGAGGGAGAGATGT
This sequence comes from Ptyas mucosa, assembly GCA_012654045.1. NCBI lineage: Eukaryota > Metazoa > Chordata > Lepidosauria > Squamata > Colubridae > Ptyas > Ptyas mucosa. Next base: position 5,792,251 of record WNWU01000065.1, on the reverse strand, counting down.
CAAAAGGGTTTTGTGGTTCCCATTGTTTTTTAACAACCAGTTCTCTGCCCTAATGACCAGCTGGGTAGGCGTGGCTAGGGGGCCATGTGACTGGTAAAAGTGAGTGATGTTGAATTGGCCACACCCACCAAAGTTTTGTGGCTCCTGGTGTTTTCTGTGGGAAATGGGTCCAAATGGCTCTTTGAATGTTTAAGGTTGCAGACCCCTGCTGTAACCTCTACATTGGTGAAGATGGACCCTGGGGCTCCTACCCACCCCACCCACATGGCCTCTGCCCCCTCAGTGTTTTTGAATGTAAATGTTTCCAAGAGGGCAGGCTGGGTGGCATTTACCCTTCACTTTTTCAAACCCTGAAAAAGAATGCAAATTCATCTGGAATGTAGATTATTTTCCAATGTAGCAGAGAGGGTGTGTGGCGGGGTAGCCTGGAGATATTTAAAATATTCCAAGTGCTTTCTCTTTGGTATTTGATTTATAACAGTCACAAGAGGGACTTGAGAATATTATTCCAAGCGATACCACCCTGGCACATCCAAGCAAGGCTTCTGCTGGGGGTGGCCTCGGTGCACATTTTGGATCTTGGCTTTTTTTTAAAAAAGGCAACTCTTTGACCTTCATGCCAACATGTTTCACATGGTGAATTTATTACTCTGTTTTTTCACCTGCCTGCAAAGAGGTTCATCTGGAGAAGCCACGAAGAGAGGCGTCTGTTCCAAGGGAAGAGCCCTGGAAATGGGTTTCCAGAGTAAAAGCACCACCCTCGGTTAAGGCTGTGGGAACCGCAGCCTTTGTCTTTCCTTCTTAGATAAATTAAGCTAGGAAACAGATTGCTTAGAATAAAAGAAGCAGAAACATTTTTCCTAGGAGTAGAGTTTAAGGTGCTTAACAAATGTCTTCCAACTCATGCTCAGCACCCCGGGCAGATGTTAGGATGGGCAGCAGGATGAGACCTGACTGGGAACTGGTACTTAGATAGGAGAGCTATAATCTGTCTGGGGACATTACACTGCTTTCACACGCTGCTGAGAAAGCCAGATGGGCATGCCTCTGAAATCTCAGGAGCCAAATTTACTCTACATTTGCAGGCTGAGCAAGTTTCTATTTGCAAGTTTTTGTGCAGGAGGTTAAGGAAAAGTGTCTGGAGCGGTCTAGAAGGGAAGTTCCAAAGGTGCTTTTTCAAGAGGCAACTTATCAGAAAGTCCAGTTGCCTCTTGAAAAAGCACCTTTGGGACAACCATGACCTGGATGCCTGAGAATCTCCGTAGACATCTAGAAGGGAAGGCAGGAATTTCACTTTGGTCAACTTCTTTTGTGTTGTTTCCATCCCCAGAATGCAACAGGCCAAGTCACACCTGGATGACATGTTCCTTTTCTATCCAGGAGGCTACACCCTGCCCATCCACACCCCGTGAAGCCAGCCCTCTGAGGAGCCACAGCTTTGCTCCTGCAAGCCTCTCCCCCCCTCTTCTGCAGAGCCGGGAGGCCAAAGAGCAGCTCGCCTTGAACCCCCAAAGTGGGGAGAGGGCCGGAGGCAGCCGGGGCTCAGCCACCCCTCTTCGGGATAACCCCAACAACCTCAATCTCCCACCGGCCTTTGGCCTGCTCCCCTGGAGGACATGCCCCGGTCTGGGTCGCCTGGTGGAGGCAGAAGGACAGCAGCTGCCAGCCGAGCCTGGTGTGAGGACTGACCCCCTGGAGAGGTTCACATGCCTGGATTGCCACAAGCCCTACAGCACTTTTTCCGGCCTGGCCCGGCACCGGCAGCAGCACTGCAAGCCGCAAGCTGCAGCAGCAACAACCAGGTTCTTCAGCTGCAAATACTGCAACAAGGGTTACACCAGCCTGGGGGCCCTCAAGATGCACATCCGGACTCACACACTACCCTGTGTGTGCAAGATTTGTAGCAAAGCCTTTTCCCGGCCTTGGTTGCTACAGGGCCACATCCGGACACACACAGGTGAGGGGGAAATATCACAGGAAACAAGGGGAGAGGGCCTTGCACGCTGCTGCAATGCAACCCAGCCTGGAGTGCAAACATGTGTACAGAAGGTTGTATATGCGGCACAGTTGTCTTCTAGGGACCCAGGACATCATCAAAGGTGGTTCTCTTTGCTCTTTGGTTACAGCAGTCCTGCAGAACAGAGGCAGCTTTGGTGCACCCAAGTTCATCCAAAGATTTTTATAAGGCCCACTGGCCGATTCTGCTTCTCCTGTTCAATCTCTGAGTGTGGATCCTTTGCCCTTCCCTGCAAGGCAGTGGGCGTCTACTCAGAAAATCACCGGTTCTGCTAAATAGCATGAACCATGTTTAAATCCTGGTTTTAAAAAGAAATTCTAGGCTTGATATGTAGTGAGAGTGAATATCTGGGTTATCCTTTTACCTTTGTTGTAGTTGTTATCATCGTTGAAATTGAATAGTCCTTGTGACCAAAATAGCGATGTCACAATCACTGGCTAAATTAAAGATTTCTAGATAAGGCACAAATGTCTGGCTTCTCTTATCAGCCAGGATTTTTTATTGTGCAGCCCTGTTTTATGGAGTGTTCCCCAGTTTTCAGCATAGGGTATGTAACACACCTGTAATTAGGTATGTGGGCCTCAACTTAAAACTGTAATGGACCCGGACCCATGTAGGTCATAAAACAGGTCACCTTTTTTTGTGGTGGCCATTAAATGAACTTAAGGTTTTCTTTGGGCCATTTGCCACCCAGCCCCTGTCCCTGTGTGCCCCAACTGGGCTCACCTGTCTGCCTTCCTTCCCAGGTGAAAAACCCTATTCCTGCTCCCACTGCAGCCGAGCCTTTGCCGACCGCTCCAACCTCCGTGCCCACCTGCAGACGCACTCGGAGATCAAGAGGTACCAGTGCCGCGCCTGCTTAAAGACCTTCTCCCGGATGTCACTGCTTTTGCGGCACAAGGAGGCCGCCTCCTGTGTCACAGCCACCTGAGGCTGGCAGAGAGAACATGGCTGTTCCTCAGCAGGAGAGGCTTTGGATGAGTGAAGATCTGCAATCTGGAGGCTGGTTGCATCCTGCAGCAGGAATCGGTTATCTGACTGTGCCTACTTTCACTCCAAATAAAGCAGTAAAAGGAATTGTGTCCTCAGATGATTTTAAATTCCTTCCGTGAATTGCTCTCCTATAAACCTACCTAAACAGCATGTCTCGGTGCGACGGCATCTTCTGGAATCCAGGATGGTTTCGTCGCTTGAGCACCAGAGACAGTGTTCTCCAGCTGGCTTCCTTCTTGACCTCATGCTGGAGAGGTGCTCAGAAACACCAAAGCATTGTCTGCTTCGGTCTGCTAGTCTTGGCATTAAAAGCTGCTCATCTCCCACTTCTGGTCTGAGTTATTACGGCTTTTCTGGATGCTGATAAATCTCTCCCATCCTTTGCCAGAGTAAATGGGAGGTCTACATGGAATGACAAGATAGGGGCCTTTCTCTAACCAACTTGGAGAAAGTGTTGCTTAGTAGGATCTTCTCTAGCCAAGCCAAATCGACTCCAGGGAAGGCAGCCCATTCAGAGAATTCAGGGGGAAAGCCCAGGAGGGTCTTCCAAAGAGGTTAGAGGTCGAGTCTTTCTTGATTCTCCAGCCATCCTTCCCTCTTTGCCCCTTTTTCTTAGTTAAGCTAAGAAAAAGGAGACTGGATGAGCTTTAACACCAAATCTCAGGAACACTTTGAAATAGATCTGTTAACATGTTGAATGGCCCCAATTGGGGTTTTAATTGAATGCAAAAGTGTGGCTAGCAGAGTAGGAAGTTTGGAGCAGTTAGATCTAGGAAGATCTAGGGCTCTAGGTTGACTAAACTGCATGTAGATATTTGCTGGTCGTCTTAGATGAAGTTTGTTTTTTCCGCCCTGAATTTCTTGGAAGGCTCTGGTTGTATGGAGTATTTCTTTTATTCATTTCTGCCTGCCACTGTCTGTCTGCAGGCATATATGCCCTGCTTCCCAGAGCATCCAAATTTCAACTGGCTGATTATTTTTGGATATGTGCTGTGATCTTTCTGCCTCTGGCACATACCTGCGTAACCCACGGAGCAAAAATAAAATTAAGCAGGTGACATTTGGCAGCTTGTCTTCCCTCTTTTTATTTTCTTCAATGCTTGGTGTCAGTTCTTAAGTTCCTGGAAGGAATTTGCGTGCAGACGTGTCCCAGCGTGTGATTTCTCTGGTACAGGAGTGAAGGGCACAACACAGATCCCCAGAGCCTCCCCCCTCCAAGGTGATCCCCAGGTTATCATTTTTAATGTGACAAGAGGGACACATTTCTAAAAAAGATCTTACCAGCAATATTAAATGATAAATGAAGGGTCATGTTAATCAAGTTTTTTGATGGTACCCTCAATTGATTATTTCAAAGCCAAATGGGCCCCAAAATCCAAAAGCCTGGCTGCTTTTCCTCATGGAAAAGCTTATCAGTGCAATCGGCTTTTTTCACCCACCCACGTGAGCATTTCCCCCATTTTTTGTCCAGGAGAACATCTGGAGCGTTTCCATGCTTCTGTTGCTATCAAAGGGCCTACCAAGGTGGGGGATGTTTTTACAACTTGTAGGCAGTAGTGAGGTCAGCCTGGCAGAGCGGGGAAGCAACAGGTATATTTATAGCCTTCCCCGTGGTCAGAGAGCATAAATAGGACTCTGAGATGCCTAAAGCAAGCTGCATTGTAAACTCTGCACTATTTTGAGCTGCAAAACTTCTAAAAACAGCTCTTCCACCTGTCGTGAGGAGGGCCAGAGCAGGAAAGTATGTTGCTGCTTCTAAAATAAGCCAAATGTTTTTCCCTCATACTTGCAGCAGATGGAAAGTGCTGGTAAATATAGCAGCAGGGCAAAGGTGGGGCTCGAGACCCCCACCTGCTGATATGCCAGCAGAGAAGGGAATGTGAGGATCAGATGAATGAGTCCGTTTTTCCATTCTGCTTAGGCAGCCTAAAGCAGGAATCACAGAAGGCACCATCTGCGCTCTTGTTTTGCTTCCTTCTTGGTCCACAAAAGCTGGCTAGGAAGAAAACTGGCTCACTCCCTCTTCTCAGATCAAGCAATCAGTCAAAAAAGCTTGTTTGTTTGCATTTGGAGTGATTTCTGCTCAGCTCTCTTTTCAAAGTCTGTGTGCAAAGACTGGGGCAAAGACAGCTATGGTTGTAGAAAGTCCTGGGTTCAAATTTTAACTCTGCCCAGCCACTAGGACTAATCTATTTAAATAGAGAATGTTTCATAGCTTAGAGTTGAAATGAGGGGGGCTGAGCTGGATGCTCTGAGAACTTGGTGGTTTTCTTGCATACATTTCAATACTCAAACTAGCAGCTTCATTCACATACTGTATTGTAATGTGAAGTTTATTAAATCATTGGGTGGTTTTGTTTTGATCAGGGTTGGTCTGATGTATAAATGCAGTCTTTTTGGTTGGATTATCATTCTGTATAGTGATTGATTGATTGCACACCATCAAGTCATTGTCAACTCTTAGTGAACACGTAGATTTTCTGCATGATGATTTTTCCCCAGTCTGGTTCTTTAGGTCTTCCAATCTCATTTATAGTACAAATGGTACTTAGAGCAAATATGGGAAGTATGCTGTACAAACCAACTGTTGATCAATGAAAATATAGATAGTCCCATTTCGATTCACAATTATAAGATAAAATAACATAAAATTGCTTTCTGAAGCAATCTAGTTTTTTTTAAAAAAAGGTTTCTCATCCAAGAAGATATTTCTGCATTACAGGAGTGGTTTTGATGGTTAGGAATTGGTTAGGAACTCAGAGGAAATGATAATGATACAAACACACTTATTTTATTCTTTTATTTATTCAATTTCTATAGCCGCCCATCTCAAGCAAGTGACTCTTACTGGGTTCTGGTGTAAATGGATGCTCTTGGCCACATTAATATAGAACTTTGGAGATTCTTCTTCTCTAAAATCTTCCTGCTGTTCCCTGGTTGAAGGTGAAATGGAGGATCTGTTCTCTGGGACAAGATAACAAGAGCAGGCCCTGATATTATCTGGGAGTGGGGAACATGTCCCCGGCTAAGAAAAGTGCAATGACCTTAATTTACGGGGTCTGGGTTAGGACCAAGGTACACGGAGCATAGCTTTGAAACGGGAGAGAAGGAGGGTTGGCTTATGGGTGCCGAGATCTTCCCAGCTCAAGTTTCTTTTTCCCATGACAAATGGAAAAACAGCCCTCCCCCTTAAATGCCAGCCCCCAGAAATAGCCCTGCCTGCCTCTGGCTGAGGAAGTCGCCGCGGCCCTGGGGCCAAGCAAGGCAGAAATAATAGGCCGCCTCTTTCTATCTACAGACGGCCGGGCGCCCCACGTGGAACTGAGCCTTGCCCCGCCTGGGTGCTGCTCACGCTGGGGATGCCGAACAGGTGGAGTCCCCCCCCTCGCGAGGTCCTTGTTTTTCAACAGGTGGCCCCGCAGGTTGGCATCTCATGTGGGCAGGCAGGGATCCAGGTGGGCCCCTCTCCCCGTGGACCCCTCGCAGAGTGGGGGTGGGAGGGGGGAAGGGAGCCCCATGGAGGGAAACACACAGCTGCCTGGGCTTCTGAGTTGCCCATGCGGGAAAGGATGCTCAGGCTCCCCTCGGGGAGCTCTGGTGGCTCAGCAGACTAAAGCAGTGTTATTAACTGCTATTAACATCAGCTGCCTGCAATTACTGCAAGTTCTAATCTCACCAGGCTCAAGGTTGACTCAGCCTTCCATCCTTTCTAAGATAGGTAAAATGACCCAGATTGTGGGGGCAATAAGATGACTTTGTATAAATATACAAAAGTATGAAGGCTATTGCTTAACGCACTGTAAGCCGCCCTGAGTCTCCGGAGAAGGGCGGCACATAAATCAAATTAAAAAAAAAAAGCCCCGCGGAAGGAAGGCAGGCAGGCAGGCAGGGAGGCTCCCAAACGCCCAACGTCCCTGGAGAGTCTCGGCCATCCAGGTCAGGCTTGTCCCAGAGGGGCTTTTTCCCCGAAAGGCCACCGGCTTTCTTGGAAACGTTTGGCTCCCAACCCGGGAAGCTGCAGGATGATGAAAAGAACCTTTTCAAGGGGGAAAAAAAGCCCAAGAAAGTCCATTTGGAGGGAAAAGGCGGGAGGGGGGCGAAGGGAGGCTGGAGAAGACTTCGAGGTCCACCGGCTGCGCCTCGTATCGGAGCTTCCAGCCTTGCATGCAGCCAGCCGTGCCCGGGGCTGGAAAGGGCCAAAGACGGCTCCCCGCATCGCCCTGCGAGGCTCCCTCCAGCTGCGCCAGCCACATGTTTCCCCCCCCCCCCCGCAGTATTGCATGCTGCACCCAGCCCCATTGCGTGCCCCACTCCCGCCCAGGCTGCAGCGGGAAAGAAGCGGCGCCGGGTTCTCCGCAGTAGGGAAGGCGTGGGGGGGGGGGGGGGGGGGGGGGCCCCCCCCCGCGGCGGGGGGGGGGGGGGGGGGGGGGGGGGAGCCGCGTCCCTGCAAGCGAAGACGCGGCTGCAGAAAAGCGCCCTGCCGGGGCGAACGCAACCGAGCATGCGCGCGTATGCGGGGTGGGGGGGCTCTGCCTCTCGTGCGAAGGCGCCGGTGCCACGCTGGAAGCCGCCCGAGTGGGAAACCCATCCCGCTTCCAGGGAGCCCCGAAGGTTCCGGCCGGCAATGAGGCGAGCCGGCGGCTCCATCGTCCGACGCGCTCCGATTGGCTGAAAGCGGCGGCCGGAGGAGGCGGGGAGCCCGCTGATTGGGCGGCGCGACCCCAGCTGGAGCGGCGCGAGCCAATGGCGGGAGAGGGGCGCGTCGCTTACATCGGAGGAGACACGTGTGGGGGAGGAGGAGGGGGAGGGGATGCGGGCTCCTCTCCCAGTAAGAGCGGACTGGGCGGACTGGGACGGGAGCGCGAGGGCTGGGCAGGCCGGGCCGGGGTTCTGCTGAGGACGGGAGCAGCGGCAGCCGCACCATGAGTCCGCCCGTGGCTGGAGAGAAGCGGCCGGCTCTGGTCACCTGCACGGCGCCCGTCAACATCGCGGTGGTCAAGTACTGTGAGTAGCGGAGCCCCCGAAGGCCCCGAAGTGGGTTCCCCCCCCAGGGGGGCTGGTGGCGGTTAAGGCGGCCTGGATGGGAGACCACCAGGAGATCCCCAGTCAGAGCTGCAGGTTGGATCAGGAGGTGGAAACGCAGCGGGGGGGTGGCGGAGGGGGGCATGATGGGAGGTGGGGGGGGGGACTTCCAAGAGGCTTTTGCTCTGGGTATGATGAAAAAACCTTCCCTGCAGGAAAGAGGGCGCTGGGAACCCTAAGGAGGAGTGAATCTCAAGGGCTCAGGAGGAGCAAGGAGTGGGAATGGATGATGGGACAACTTTATTTCCCCCCCAAAAAAATAAATAAAACGAGCCTTCTTGCAGAAGGGGCAATTAAAGGGGGGCAATTCCTCTTGCAAACACGGGTGCCAAATAAAAACAGGGAGAAACTGGTGTCCTAAGCTGCAAACGTCTATACCTCCCTAGGAAGAAACTGAGTGCACAGGATGAATTGACTAGAGGGAGATAGATGTGAGCCCGGTTGAAATGAGCCGGGTTGTAGTTCTCTTCATTTTTATTTAGAAGCAGATCCACTAAGTATTTGTTTGTTGAATGAACCTGTAGACTCTGAAGCAATATGTGGAACATCTGGTTTTCCATGGTAAACCCAGCCAAATCGATAGATCAGGAGAAGGAGGAAGATCCTTCACAAATAACAGGCCTGTCTGCAAACTGTAATTAAAGGCCAGCCTGCTGGCAACCGAGAAAACAGGTTGGAGCAGCTCTGTCAGTCTCCCGATTTATGAGGTTCTCCATCCACGGCAGATTCAGTGACTGGCCCCCCAATGCTCACTTTGCCCCCAGTTCAAGCCGTGTCCTTCTTTCCTCATCCAGGGGGAAAACGTGACGAAAAGCTGATCCTGCCTATTAATTCATCCCTCAGCGTCACCCTGCACCAAGATCAGGTGGGTCCCAGACTGTCACGAGAGACCCGTTTTGTTTGGGGTGACCGACTTCTGCCTGAAGGCCGAGCGTGGTTGAAGGAAGCTCTGTGGCCTCAGGACAACTGAAAACCTCCTTACGAGTGGCAATTTTAACTGAAAATATTGTTACGGCTGCTTCTGCTTCTGCTCTTGTTCCTTGTTCATTTCTGTGAGCTGCCCACTTTGGCTTGCCCTATTGTTGCGATTGCCACTTTATTTAATGTTTGGAAGCAGGCGATAGATCCCCTCACTAATGAGCCACTAGAAGAGAGCCAGAGGCTTAATGGGATAACCAGTGAGGGTCGATTCATGGAAGTAAGGCCCAGGGGCTTCGTAGGCTTCCTCACAGTTGCTCCAGGCTAGAGTTGTGACCCAGCATGGCTTCCGTTCTCTTCCAGCTGAAAACGACCACCACAGCCGCCCTCAGCCGGGACTTCACGGAGGACCGCCTCTGGCTGAACGGGGAGCCGGCCGATATCGAACACCCCCGTCTCCAGTCTTGCCTGCGGGAAAGTAAGCGCAGGGCCGCCCAGCTGGGCTTCCGAATTCATGATGTTTCTGACTCTTTGTTTTGAAGGACTGAGCACGAGCGAGCAGGGAATGTTTCCTTTCCAACCCGAGGGTGGATGGCCAGGTAGCCTGGAGCTGCCTTGCTATGGATGGCAGAGAGTGACGCTGCGTAATCTGATGCTTTTGTTATGAATAATGATAGTTTTTTTTAAAACGCCTCTCTCTGTAGTAACAGTAGCAAACTTTATTATGGTATTTGACCACTTCAGGAACCCCACCCTCCATAGGGGAGGGAGAGATCCAAGATAATAGTTGCTGGGTGAGTCACAGCAGAGAGGAAATGTTTAACCATGTTTGTGAGAAATTCCCCCGTCGATTGCAGACTTTAGCACAAACCCAAGCCAACTCTGCAGGGCTGCCTGTTTCTGCCTCTTCCCCCCAAGCAACCTCAGCTCCCTTCTCTCCCTCAGTCCGTCGTCTGGCTAGGAAGCGCCGCGGCGAGAGAAGTGGGGGTGACGAGGGGGACCCCCCTCCCCTGAGCTACAAAGTCCACCTAGCCTCGGAGAACAATTTCCCCACTGCGGCTGGCTTGGCCTCTTCTGCTGCTGGCTATGCTTGCCTGGGTAAGTGAAGCTGGTCCCAGTGGGGCCTCGGGGGTCAGACCGGGGGTCTTCGAGATTTCTGGCTTTGTGATTTGCCTCCTTGTTGTGGCTGGGAAGGAGTAGCGGCCACAGACAGAAAGCAGGTGGGGGACTTTGAGACCAGAAGTGGCGGTTTCGTGGCCTCTGGGCTGGGGTTGCCGATTAAAGTCCAGCCAGCCAGGCCTGCTTCCAAGAGACCCCCTCTAGCCCTCTCCAAGGTGCTTCCACCCAGCCATCCTTGGGCTCTTCTCCATACTGCACGGTGTGCTCTCTGGATCACGCCAGCCTGCTGATCCCTTTCTCAAGGACTGCCACGGCCAGTTCTAATCTGGGCTGGACTCCACCTCCCATATGCCACAGCCCGGGAACCTTTTGTTTGGGGAGTTCTGCCCCCTAACCTCCTAAGGGCACGGCCCCTGGGGGAAGTTCTGCTGTGGAACTGGTCGCCCTCTCGCTTCCCTTCCAGTCTACACCCTGGCCCGGCTCTACGGCGTGGAGGGGGACCTTTCCGAAATTGCTCGCCAGGGCTCTGGGAGCGCCTGCCGAAGTATGTTTGGGGGCTTCGTGCAGTGGGTGATGGGGGACGATGTTGACGGCAAGGACAGTGTGGCCCAACAGGTGGCGCCAGAGACGCACTGGCCGGAGCTGCGGGTCTTGATCCTGGTGGTGAGTCTGGGGTCCCTGCTACGGAAACTGTCACTGCTAGCGGTTGGGCCGGCCCAGTTGCTTAGGGAGTTGGGGGAGGCAGAAGGCCCCTTCTGCAGGACCGAGCGGCTGGTGCTTCCTGCATCCACCCCCATGGCTCCTCTTCCTCCTTCCTCCACACCAGGTGAGTGCAGAGAAGAAGGTGGTGGGCAGCACGGCCGGAATGCAGACCAGTGTAAAGACCAGCCTCCTGTTGAAGGTAGGAGACGCAGCTGCCCGGTCACAGAGCCCCCCTCCCACGCCCCTCTTGGAGCCTTTCCCAGATTGCTGTTTCCCTTCCACCCCATCAGAAGCGATTTCTCTCCACTGTTCAGATGAATCCAGAGGGGAAATGAAGGGAAGCCCAAACCTCTGGGCACTTCATCCAGAATCGGACACACCTCAAGTCCACCTCACCCAGTTGCTTTGTTTGGGACAGTTGCAACCGACCAGCCTGAATATACAGGTGGTCCTTGGCTTACATCCATTTGTATAGTGACTGTTTAAAGTTACGGCACTGGAAAAAATTGATTTATGACCTGTCCTTATTACCTCGGCTGTGACTCACTTAACTGCCACGCTTCGCAATGGAAATTCTAGTCTGAATGGTGGTCATAAATCGAGGACTACCTGTAGAGAAGATGGTTTGGTCAGCCCTGGAAGAGCCTGAGGTGAAGGCCGTCCTTCGCTTCCCTGGGCTCCATTTAGAGGGAATCTTGGCGCCTCCCCTTCCAAACTGAGTCCAGGGATGTGCTGATCTCCAGGAGACCCACTGACCCCCGATGCTTCTCCTGAGGTCTCTCCTCCTCCATTACAGGGATAATGTCGAGCTCCCTTAAGCCCCCACAGTTGTTTAATTGACAGATTAACAGAGTTGGAAGGGACCCCGTAGGTCATCCAGTCCAACCCCTGGCCCAAGCAGGAGACCCTACCCCATTTCTGACAAATGGCAGTCCAGTCTCTTCTTGGAAGCCTTGTTCTCCTCTTCCAGCACCGTGCCGAGGCTGTGGTCCCGGAGCGCATGGCCCAGATGGCCCACCACATCCGGCAGAGGGATTTCGAGGCCTTCGGTCAGCTCACCATGAAGGACAGCAACCAGTTCCACGCTACCTGCTTGGACACCTTCCCGCCCATCTTCTACCTCAACGACACCTCTAAGCAAGTGATAGCCCTGGTCCATCGCTTCAACGCCCACCACGGGGGAACCAAAGTACGTGGGGAGCTGCAGTGCCGGGATGGGGCAGAGCAACCCCTTGGGGCAGGCTGGCGATCCTCGTCTTTGGCCAGCTGATCAAAGGATCGAATCAAATCGAATCAGATACTTTGTTTGGCCAAGTGTGATTGGACACACAAGGAATTTGCCTCCGGTACAGAAGGTCTCGGTGTACATGCAAAACATCAAAAAGTAAAGAAGACAATAATAAGGATAAATAATAATATTATAGCCGTACAGCAGGGATAAATACACATGGATGTTAGACAGCACTGTCTAATGTCCATGTGTAATATATATACATACAAACATTCATACATACACACATACACACACAAGGATTGCGGCTGGAGAAAAAAAATATTCCATCATCTTTTATCTTTTTCTGACCCTGTGCTTGCCGACAGGTGGCCTACACGTTCGATGCCGGTCCCAACGCCGTCCTTTTCCTGCTGGATGAGACGCTGGAGGAATTTGTGGGGGTGGTCCAACGCAGCTTCCCCCCCAACAGTAACGGAGACCAGTGAGTGAGCCCAGCTTTGCTGCTTATTTGGGAAGTCAGTGTAAGACCCCCTGCGCCCACTGAAACAGTCCCCAAATTGTTTTTAAAAAGTAACCCAAGTGGTCTTCAATCCCTACTTTTTTATGCTTTAAACAATTTATTTCTTGATATTTGAAGAGATTCCTTCCTCAGGAGAGCCACCCCAAACACTCCTGGCAGGAAACTGCTCTATGCGAAAAATATGAACTCTGTGGTACTAGTGCAATATATATACTTTATTAATTCCGTAGCCACTTTTCTGTTAAAACAATAATCTAAGTGACGTGTGCTGAAAAATCACAGGGGAAACTCAAAAGTGGCAACATATTTATTTTTGGTAATTAGGAGTCTCCATAACTACCCAGAGGCAGCAATTGTCAAAGCTTGTTGGAAACTCCCAAAAGGACGGATTCTGTTAGAAAATAGATGTTGAGGTTTTGGCTCCTTTGAAGCCATTTGCAAATATCAAAACCCTGTTTTCTTTAGGAAAATGTTCTTCAGATTTTGCTGCGTTGGTTTTGGCTCCTTCTGCCCCATCTCTTTCTTCTGTAATCATTTATTTATTATTAGACTGATATGTTGCCCATCTCACTGTCCGACTTGCAATAACACTAATAATAATAATAATAATAATAATAATAATAATAATAATAATAATA
>WNWU01000065.1:5762904-5779018 GCA_012654045.1 Ptyas mucosa | reverse complement strand
TAATAATAATAATAATAATAATAATAATAATAATAATAATAATAATAATAATAATACCATTAACAGGAATTAATGTTTCCCTTACGGAGGTCGGGATGGCCACAAATTTTAACCCAAGGATTTTCCCTCCATCCTCTCCTCTTAGGTTTCTTCAAGGTCTCCCTGTGAAGGCAGCGAGTCCCTCGGAGGAGCTGCTGGCGGAGGTGGTTCGGGATCCTATCCCAGGAGCCATCCGGTACCTGCTGATCACTAAGGTAGGGGCCTGGCCTGGTAACTGCCACAGGGCATCAAACACGAGGGCACCCTCCCTGCCAGGTGTTGTGAGGAAAAGCAGGTGGAGAGGGGGTGACTTCCTTTCACAATCTGACAGATTCTCATTTTGTTGGATCTTTATTGAACCTTGGGATGAAGTTTGAGGGATCCTTGTGTTTTCTGAACTTGGTTGTTTTTTTGCAGACGTTTCATTACCAAGCTAGATAACATCATCAGTGCTGTTACGAGTGGAGTTTGCTATCAATACTCCTTACAGCACTGATAATGCTACCTAGTTTGGGTCATGATAAGCCTGGCAGAAAACCACCAAGCTCAGAGGGACCCCTCATTTCAATCCAGAGCTACAAATATTCTCCTTTATTGGGGTGAAGTGTCTCTGGAGGCCTCATTAAATGATTCTTAACTTCCTTCTGGGAAAGAAAGGAGAGAGGAGCCAATTTCCCTCCAAATGCTGGTGCTAAGTTTTCATCCAGAGCAACATTCCTGCCCCTTTTCTTGCTTATTGGTTCTGCAAAGAAAAACAAATATTTGCCCACACTTAAAACACTTGGAGCCCATAGGCTGAAGTGGAGCAAAGGTATGAGGATAGGCTCCTGTTTTGTTTTGTTTTTAATCCAATTCCAGGTGTGTTAACCCCCTGGCATTGTCCATGTGGGTCACCCTGCTGTCTGACCACTGCAGCATTTGGGAGATATTATTTTTTAGCCTAATGATCAGCCCCCTCCTCCTCTCTCCCCAGATCTGACCATTTAAATACAGGTGGATGTAAAAAAAAGGAAAGCTTGCAGAAAGTGTTTGGGTATTTCTTTGGAATGCTTTTTACATTCCTTCCGTCATTGTTCAGGTAGATAACAGTCGTTAAATATTAACAATAGATCAAGCAATAAAAGGCAACCGACAGTTGCAGCAGTTTTCCCTAACGTTTTCTGTCCCCTGCTTGTTGTGTCACTTCTTCCCTTTTGTTTTTTCTCTTGCTTCAGCCCGGGCCAGGACCATCAGTGGTGGATGATGGGAGCTGCCATCTCCTGGGGGAAGACGGGATGCCTCGGAGCAGCAGCTGAGCCAAGACCAACTCCTCTCTGGGGCTGCCCCACAGCCAGCCTGTTGGAGGGGGGAGATCTGGGCCGATAGCCGCCTTTTGCTGTGCCCCAAAGGGATAATTTTTGAGGGTCTTTTCCTGTCCTCCTCACCTGTTTCATACTCTGCTCTTTGATTCGGCGCCTCGAGACTTGTGGCCCACAATTATTTATGTAAATTAATAATCTTCCAATTTCTTTGATACGGTTTTATTATTAAGACAGGTTTCTAAAATAAATGAGATCTTCTGCCTGGCTCTCTTGTCTTCAGCTGTGGGGGTCAGAGTTTGGGGGTTCTCTGCCCATTCTTTCTCCTTTTATGTTCAGACTTTGGAAATACACGCCGTCTTTCCCCCCCTCCTCCCCAAAGTAAAACTGCTTGAGGGTGTTAACCATTTTGAACAGATGTCACATAAAGTTACCTTGCAACACAAATGCTATCAGAGAAAAGGTAGATGGAAAAGTAGGATTTAGAAAAAGAAACCGTTGCTCGAACTCTTCAGAAAGCAACTCTGAAATGTTCCTTCATTCTCTCCCTGCCCAAATCCACCTGCAAAGCCCACCCAGAAGGGAAAGGGGAGGCCGCAAGGGATCTGCTTGAAAGGCAGCTGACACTGGAAGGAAGGAAAGGCTGGCATGGCAGGAGGGCACCCTAACCAAAGTGCCCAACCTTGGCCACTTGAAGACCTGTGGACTTCAACTCCCAGAATTCCCCAGCCAGCATGTGTAGGTTGGAGACCCCTCCCCTAAAGGACCCAGACCAGATTCACGGGGATTTAGAACAGGGACGCGAGTGGAAAGAGGGACACCGCCCCCGTCTCCCTCCAGGCCTTGGGCTCCTCCTCCAGGCCTTGGGCTCCCATGATCCCCGACCACCAGCAACAGGCAGATGGGATTTGGAGTCCAGCCACACCTGGCTAGAGCCCAGTCCCGGCCCTGGCACAAACTCCAGCCTTCGGGGCTCCCCGGGAACGAAGCCTCGTCGCTGCTGCTGCTGCTGCTGCTCTTGGTTCCGCCTTCGCTCTTTCGGCGCAAGCCCTGAAGGAAGGGGCGCTTCCCCTGCAGCCGCCTCTTCGTCCGGCTCCTCCCGCGGACCCCCTTCCCAGCGCCCGGCCACCCTCCGAGCGAGCAGCGCCGTCCGGGCCGCCTCCGAGCGGCGGGGCCAGGAAAGTCCCCGGGGGGGGCGGGCGTTGCTGGCTGGGCGGCCAGAGGAGGAGCAGGAAGGACGTAGCCGCGACCCCCCCCCCCCCTCCGCCCTGCCTTCACGCCCGCTTGCCCGGCTGCCGGCTGAGTTGCGGCGGCGGCGGCGGCGCGATGGGGCGCATCGAGTGGGCCATGTGGGCGAACGAGCAGGCGCTGGCCTCCGGCCTCAGTGAGTCTCGCGGGGGAGGGGAGGGGGCGCAGGTTTTCTCTCCCCATCCTCCCCCCCCGATCTTTCTTTTGCTACAGTCGCTACATTTGGCTGCAAATTTCCAGAAGTTTTCTCTTCCTTCCCCCCCTAACCTCCGCTTTCCCGTGGGGGAAATGTTGGGGTGGGGGGTTTAGAACAGGGACGTGAGTGGAAAGAGGGACCCCCTCCCCCGTCTTCCTCCAGGCCTTGGGCTCTGGATCCCATCATCCCTGGCCATCAGGCACGGGCAGATGAGATTTGGAGTCGAGCCACACCTGGATGGGCGCAGGATCGGCCGAAACGAGGGTCCCGGCGGCTTTACTTAAAGATGCACCCCGTCCCTCTTTCCCTCTTCTGGGTGTGTGAGGGAGGGGAGGGGTCCAGGTGCGAGGCAGGTTCAGGTGCGGCCGCAGTTGTCTTTGGCGCGAGCTTCAGGGCTGCGTGGGGTGTTTGGCAATCGGCTTTGGTGGCCTGCAGAGACAGGAAAGCATTCTTGGAGGTCGCCCTGGACCCCATCTTTCCCCCGGGTTGTAAGGGGGGAGGGGAGGAAGAAATCTCCCCCCCCCCCCTTGAAGGCTTGGCCCGCCCTGAAGAGAGAAAGTCTTGCTTTCGGTTGCAAGGGAGCAGGAGGGAGGAAGTAGAACCATGAAAATAATGGGAAGGAAGTTTGAAGAAGAAACTGGGGCCATTGTGGGGGTGGAAACTTTCGGGCCCTTTGGCTCCTCTTCTTCTGGGCCCTCGCCTCGGAAGGGGCGGGAGGAGGGGACCAAGCTCCTATGGGGGATGGAAAGGAGGGGCAGAAAACCTTTTCCTGTTTGCTGTCCAAAAATAAGGCCCCTGCCCTGCCCTCTGGCCAGCATCCCAGCCCAGCTTCAGGGCTTAACACCAGAAAGGTGCTGGCGAATTTAACAGGCAGGTAACCTGCCCAAGTGAGCCAAGGGGCACGGAGGGGGGATTTACTGCCACTTTGTTCCTGCAACCGGTGGGATATTCGGTCAGAACCCACCAAATATTCCCCCCAATTTTTTAAGGAGAGATTTCAACATTCCTTGAAATCTTCAGAATCATTCTGCCCTCTGTGGGGCTTGGCCGGTGAACTGGACACCCCCGTTGGCCCAGGCGAGTGGACAGGAGCTCACGCCAAGAACTGGGCCAGATCTTTGCAGGAAAACAACCTGTGCGTGTGGAAGCTCTGCAGGAGGAGGAGGAGGAGGGTGGGGCAGCTTTCACTTCTCCCTTTTGGCTTCTTCCTCCTTCAAAGGGGGCAGCCAAGCAAAGCAGCTGCCTGCATTTCTGTGCTTGCACTGAACTAACACCATGGGAAGGGGGCAGAAAGGACCCCCAGTCCAGCCCCATCCAGGATCCTGATGCTTCCAGGAGTTTGAATCCCCAGGAAGGCTCCCCCCTCCCCCCTTCCATGCCTACAACTGAATGTTGCAGCACAGAGCAGCATTGCTGCCCTCCGTCCTTTAGCATCATGGGACAGGAGGCACTTGGCCCTTTGGAGGAGGAGGGTGGGGGCTGGAGTCCCACCCATCTTTTGCGACCTTCCAACAAGCAAAAATCAATGGGGAAGCCAGATTCACTTAGCAACCATGTTACCAACTTAACAACTGCAGTGATTCACTTAACAGCTGGCAAGAAAGGTCGTAAAATGGAGCAAAACTCATATAATTACTTGGAGAGAGTTGTAAAAGCCCTGTGAAGTGGAACATAAGTCTAAGTGCTATTGCTAGAACAACCGTCTGACTTAGCAACAGAAAATGTGGGCTCCTTGTGGTCTTAAGTTAAGCACTACCTGTACACCTGTTTCTTTTGAACTGCAAGAAGATTAAAAGCAAAGTTAGTGTATGTGTTAAGCATGTATATCCACAAGGTTCCTCTCCAGTTGCCAGCAAAGACCTGCCGTTTCACACGGTCTCAGGGGTTGACCCAAGTTCCCAGTTTAATTTTGGATCCGAAAAGTTCATTGTGGATAGAAAGTGAATAATCACAAACAAAAAATAATTCTCTCTCTCTCTCTCTTTAGTTTTAGTGACTGGTGGCATTGTGGCTGTTTCAGGCCAATTCAAAATGTGGGAGATTGCAGTTTATGCAATGTATCCTTTTGTGAAAATAATTGTATAAATTCTATTCCCCTGCAGCCTCCTAGGATAAATAACACCTGGATTGCCTATATCTATTTTAAAATTATATCCATATTAAAAGGAGTCTGAATGTTAAATTCTGCCTTCGTCATGAAAGTCATTTGGGTGACTTTGGGTCAATCATTCTCAGCCTAACCCACCTCCCAGGTGGTTGTTGTGAGGAAAATAGGATGAGGAAGGTGTGTTGGATATTTATTTATTTAGTTATTAGTCCAATTTATATGCTGCCCTTCTCCATAGACTCAGGGCAGCTTACAATGCATTATAGCAATAGCCTGCATACTTTTATGTATATACCTGCTTATTAGGGCTTTCGGCCCCCCTTAAGCGGTGTTCTATACAAAGCTGGCTTATTGCCCCCAATCCATGTCCTCAATTTACTTATCTCGAAAGGATAGAAGGCTGAGTCAACCTTGAGCCTGGTGAGATTTGAACTCGCACTAATTGCAGGCAGCTGGCAGCTAAGTGCTAGCACTTAACACCACTTAGTCCGCTGCACCACCGAGGCGCTTATATATGTTTGCTGCCTGGAGTTAGTTGTAAAAATAATACAGGCAGGATACAAATAAATAAATATTCAACATGTAGAATCAATGATGGATGTGTTCCAAGACAGAAAGTAGAAAAATTAAGGAAGCTGGACAGCTTTGCTTCTGGCAGAGACTGATTGCAAAATTTGGAATGTTTGTGGTTGAAGAATTGGGAAATGTTGTGGCTGTGAGTACGTTGGAAGAGTGAAGGTCAGGTCCTGTTGGCCAAATAGGGTCCAGGAAATTGCATTTCTGTCTGTGGCTGGGATGCTCTTCGGGGTTTTCTGCAAACTTTCAGAGAGGAAGAAGAGTGATAAAGGCAAGGCCCAGCAGGAGCACAGCTAGATCACGAGGAAGGGAGCCCACGAGGGGGGGGGGGGGTTCACTCACGGGGCTAAAGCCAGGCTTTGTGAAAGAATAGGCAAGAGTCTGGGCATGACAGGCAGGGCTGAATTCACCCCATTGTATTCCATCTGGAGCCATTGTGGATTTTTAGACTGGCAAATACAAGCTCGATGATGAGCCTCCGTCTTTGGGAAGGTTTCTGCAAAGGATGATTTCTCTCGGAGGTCCAAAAGGCAAATGGAAGGATGCTTCTTCCAGGAGATGCTGGTAGAAAGACAGTCTCTTTGGCCCCCAACAAGGAGCAGCAAAAATGAAGTAGGCATCGTGGCAAGATTTAGGTCCCAGGTATCTACCACCCAGCCAGCCCAACCCAGCAAGCCTCTTGGCTGGTCAGAGGCTCCACTTTTCTCCCCTTCCATCTCCTCCCCCCACCCCCATCCCAAGAGATGCTCTTAATGCGCTGTCCTTGGATCGGGGGTTTCTTAAATTTGTATGCTGCCCATCTTGCTTGGAAGGGACTTTTCCCTCTCACTGCCTAGTTCGTTTCTATGAGATGCTTTTCCTCCCTTCTCTTCCTTGTGTTTCTCCCATACTGGGGATGGCATGGACCCTGGGCATGTGGGGAAATGTACTCTTGTTGTACCAGCTGTGGGTCCGACCCTTCCTAAATTGTGAGTCAACTGGTTTCTGCCCCAAATGCCGCCCCCTGCTTAAAATGAAGTGCCTGTGGTCGTTTCTTGCAGTCCTGAACTCTTTTCTTTATCTCTCTTTGCTGTCTTGGAGAAACCTTAAAAAGAATCCTCATTTTTGTCCTTGACCTTTTTGTCTAAAGAGTTGCGGGGGTGTTTGTTTGCTTTTTGGAGTATCCCCGAGGAAAAAGGAAAAAGGGATCTACTCTAGAGAGATGGTGAGTATTGCTTTTCTTGACTGTAAGAAGGGCCCTCAATTGCAGACCTGGAGCTGGCGAAGAATCAGCCCGCTGGGAACACAGCTTTCTCTAAACCAAAGATGAAGCTTCTAGTCCTCATGCTGCGAAAAAAGACCTTTATGTTATATCAGGGACAGAAGGATGTGATTATTCTCTACTCCTCTCTGCTGCTTATACTTACAGGGTAAACTATGTAAATGGAGGATGCCCAGATCAATCTCGATCGTTTTAAAAGTACAAGTTGAGGGAATCTACAGGGTGAGATTAGGGTAGCTAGCCCTGTTGCATTTATCAAGACAAGAAGCAAGGAGAGAAGCAACCTAGAAAAGGAGAAACTTCCTAACAGTGAGAACAATTAACCAGTGGAACCACTTGGCTCCAGAAATTGTGGCTATCCATCACTGGAGGTTTTTAAGAAGAGGCTGAACAGCCACTGGTCTGGAATATGGTATAGGGTCTCCTGCTTAAGCAGGGGGTTGGACTAGAAGACCTCCAAGGTCCCTTCCAACTCTGCTACTCTGTTATTATTCTGAATCTGATAAAATGCACGGAAAAGGGTGTGCTTTTTGGAGTATCACAGAACGCTTCTTCCCTTGAAGTGATTCTCGGTGTCTAATCTGTGCTTTCTTCTTTGGCTGCCTCTTTATTCTGATTTCCTGCAGTGGCCAGAAGTATTTCACAGTGGCTGTGAAGACCTGTGGACCCCTGACGAGGAATTATTATGTCCGGGCTGTTCTCCATGCGTGGTAATTTGCATCCCAACCCTTTTCAGACTCGGGCACATCCACCAACTCAGGGCAGGATTTTCAGCTGCAGCGATCCTGCTCAGGGTTTAAGGTTGTGGATGTGAAGGAGGGTGAAGATATCCACAGGTAGTCCTCGACTCAGGGCCGGTTGCTTAGCAACAATTTGAAGTTATAACAGACACTTCCCCCCCCCCAAGCTATTTATGACCCAGTTTCAAAGTTATGACATCTGCCTCTCCCCACGGTCATGGAATCGCTTTTTAAGCCAAATTTATGGCCATTTGCCATATCTTGTGGTCACATGAGTGGGACTTATGATATCATCCCCCACAGAAACCAGTATTAATTTCCAGTTTCTGCAACCCCCACCCCCAATGGCTTCACTTAATGACTTCTGCAAAAAAGGTGGTGAAATCAGGTGCTGGCTGGGTGTCTGATTTGGGAAGCTGATTTGGGAAGCTGATTTGATAGCATTGGTCACTTAAGGTTTTCTGGAGAGCCGAACTCAAACCTTGCCAAATTAAACAGTTGTTCTCATAATCACAGGGGCTGCATTCCTAGCTAACCCTTTTCTCCTTTAAACTTTCGTTTTGGCAGTCTAGCCATTCCTGCAGGATATTTGCTAGCCACGATCCTTGGCACCGTTTGCCTGGCCATAGCAAGCGGCATCTACTTACTGGTAAGTGGCCATCAGATTGGTATGTAATTGTGGTTCCCATAATTAGTTTTCATCTCCTCCTCCTTGTGAAAGAGAATTTTTATAGACGATTTTGGACAGAGAGAGAGATAAAATATAAGAATATATAACTCTGAGAAGTCACCTGTAGGAGATCCATTCTCCCTTTGTAAAAAAAAAAAAAAAAGGACCCCACTCCTTTAATGCTCATTAATAGCCACTTAAGATGTAGTGGGTTGTTCATGAGTTAAGTCAGTTTGTCTATTTAATTTAGCCAAAGTTTAAAGTAATCCTTCAGGTGGCAAAGGGACTTTACCTGTGCAAGGTAGGGAAAAGCCTTTAGCGGTCCTCCTGCGCCATCTGCTGGCTGGAACGGCTAGGACATTTAAATAAACATGTTTTTTGAAGACAAGGTGGTTGTGAATGTGTTTTTGGTTTTACACAGGTGACAAGAAACAGGTATGCGCATCTTTGGGCCTAAAATGATATTTGTCAAATTAGTATTTGGTTGGCTGCATTTCCAAACCACCTTTGAACCCAGTGAATAAATGATGAAAATCCAAAGTTTAGCTGGGAATTCTGGGAGTCGAAGTCCACAAGCCTTAAAGTGGCCAAGGTTGGATTCTCTGACTAGATATTTACCGTTTCCCCGAAAATAAGGCATTCCCTGATAATAAGTCCCATCGAGCTTTTGATGCACATGCACTAAAATAAGCCTCCCCCCCCAAAAATAAGCCCTCCCCGAAAATATTTAAACGCAGAGCTGGAAATCCGGTAAGACAGCAAGAGGAGCCCCATCTTGCTCCACGAGCCCCAAACTAATAAGTCCTCCTCGAAAATAAGGCCAAGCGCTTATTTCAGGGTTCAAAAAAAACATAAAACCGTATTTCGGGGAAACACGGTATTTCATTTCCATATCCCCCCCCCCAATTTCTTTCATATACTTTCTTTTGTTTGGGTTTTTCCCAGATGTTGAAAGCCAGCATTTCCTAATTTTCCTTCCTTCCCCTCTGGTTTTATTCTTCAGGCTGCCATACGTGGCGAAGAGTGGCGCCCCATTGAAGCGAAGCCTCAAGAGAGACCCCAAGTAGGAGGCACCATTAAGCACCCCCCCAGCAACCCACCCCCCCGGCCCCCTGCAGAAGCCCGGAAGAAGCAAAAGGAGGAGGAGCCGACTGGCCAAGAAAACCCTATTGAAGTGGTTCCTTAGGAGTCTCCCTCATCAGATAGACTGCAGTCGGAGGGAGAGGCTCCACTTCTGCTTGACCAAGGCATGGGAGACACCCTCCAGGATTGAAACTCGTGCCAGATCTTTCCCAAGCAGGAGAATATGGCTATACCTGAACTCCTGCAAGCCCCTGGGGGGCCTTCTGTGGTCTTTCTCTTAGGTTTCCTCCCTTGCCCCCCTGCTGACCCCCCCTCCCCCATGTGTGTTTGAAACAGGCAGGGCTTTTGCACGCCAATAATTGCCAAGTGATGCTGAGTTTAAGCCGAAGGATGAAAAAAATGGAAATCAGTTTTAAGTACACAGACATAAAGTTTTCTGAGGCTGGATTTAAACTTGAAAAGATTTAAAGAAAAGGTGTAAAATTTGAAATGCTGAAATAAAAAGTGATTCCAAAGTTTCCTGGCCACGCCAGCAAAGTTCTTGGCTTCATCTTTCTCTCCCCCTTAGAAACATCCTATCTGGGGATAAATTACCCCCTTCCGTCTCCCCCCCCCCCAGTCCTTCTCTCTCTCTCCTCTTCCTTCCTTCCTTCCTTCCTTCCTTCCTTCCTTCCTTCCTTCCTTCCTTCCTTCCTTCCTATCCATCTTATTTTGCCCCCAACTCGGCCCACGAGAGTGCAGGACTTTTGTACCCACCCTTCTCAGGGCTCTTACCAGCCACCCCAAAACTTCTACCCCCTTTCCCCAAAGTTTTTGCCCCAAACGCCGCTTCCCCTCAGCTGTTGCTCTTATTCTGTCTTTAAGTCATTCCTGGCGTCTTTTTCTCCATCTCATTTCAGTTCTGATCAAGTCCGGCTTTCCTTCTTTTCAAAGCGAATCAGACAGACCCTGTTTCTACAAATCACGTATCGAGTTTTAGTCAAATATTCCCAGAAGCAACATTTTTAATTGAATGAATTAATCTTACCACCCCTTCCATGTTTGCTGTATTTTATCTGGACTTACTGTGCTTTATTAAATTCTTCAATTTAACATGTGCAGTCAAATTGCCCCCTTGCTTATTTTAACTAGTTCAATAAACCAGTTTTGAGAACGTTGCAATTTTTATTTTGGCTCAGTGTTTTAAATTTATCTGTTTGCTATAAAATAACACCTTGATCCATCCAGCCAGGTTGAAAGTGGCTGAGAACTCTATCATGATTGTTATTATCAAAACAACCCCAAAATCGCAACCCCCAACTTTGGTGCCTTTGAGGAAGAGTGGGAATTGAGACCTGACGCTTCGCTCTGAAATTATCTATCAGGCTCCCCTGTTATGAATAAAGCCATCTGAATCAACTGCTTTCAGTACAGAAATAAAATCTTTATTAATGCAGGGAGTCCAACCCCAAGGAACAATAAATATTGTATCACATTACAATAAATACATATAAATAATCCAATAATTTAAATCATGTTACAATACAAGAGGAGAGCAAAGGTCATTAGAACAAGGAAATAAATGGGTGGGGGGCAAACCCAGATTGAGGACAACCCACCCCATCCCACCCCCAACCAGGTTTATCTCAGGGAGCATCTGTGAAGCTCAGCCAAGAGAGCCACCTGGGAAGATCAGGAAGGGACCTGCTGCAGTCCAGCCATAGCAGCTCCTGGGGGTTGGGGGGGAGGGTTGGGGGCCAGCCAAGTCCCAGCTCAGCCCACCTTAGGGATAAAATGAAGGCAGAGCCTCATGTCCACCCTGTGAGACCCATCCAACATCTCCCTTCTGTGAAGGAGCCCCAGAAGACTTCCACACACATAACACCAGAAGTCAGATCAGGGCTAGCCCTGCCTTATGCAGGCAGGATGTTGGGGTGCCAGGGTGGCCCTGGGACAGCTAAGGATACTGGCCCCCAAAAGGGACACGAAGGCGTAGGGAAGGCTGCTTCTGCAAATTGGCCTGACTTTCATCAGGAGTAATAAATATAATAGCTTGAAGCACTTGAACATCTCAAAAATATGTTAACATAAATACAAATAAATAAGCAAGAATTCCTTTTCATCTGTTGGTATCTCCTTAAGGTAGTCTCCATTTAAGAGAGTAAAATGCTTTTTAAGGAGCTTTTCAAAGGGAGGGGAGGGGGGTCCAGGCCAGCCTTGCCCTCCCCAGAGGAGGGCGTGGCAGCCACTGGCTGCAAAGCACCAATGCTTTAAAGCAAACCCAACTGTTCCTGTTGAAGCTGGAGGGATGAGGGACGTGGACCAAAACCCCAGGGACCAGCCTGAGGTCTGCTCAGCTGCTGTAACGTGGGACGGCACAGGTGCAGGCCACGGGCACGTCGATGTAATCCTTCTCGAAGAAGAACCGCTCCATGCTGCCGCCGTTCTGTGGGCAGGCCTTACGGCGAAAGACCATGGTTCTCTGGAAGACTTCCACCGAGTTGAGAGAGAGGGTCTCCTGGCCCGTTATGCCATTGATACAACCTTTGCAGCTGCACCTGGCGAAGGCCAGCTGGCGGGGGAACCGGTTCTCATCTTCATCAATGCTGTGGAATAGAGGAAGAGGAAAGGGGGTTAGAAGCCACCATGTCTCCCCTGCCCTGCCCTGCCCTGCCCTGCCCAAGGAATTCCGGGAACTGTTTGCTGAGACGTCTCCTGGGAACTGGAGAAGGAAGGTCGGTCAGAGAAGCTTTGGGGGACACGCAAGAGAGCGCCTGTCTGGTGGGAAGATCTATGCGCTGCTGGCTCAGACCAACCACGTGGGAAAGGGAGGACTCGTTTGTCCCTCAACTTCCCAGAAGGATGCACTGCTTCTCTTGGTGAAATGGTGTAGGGTCTCCTGCTTGGAGGGGGGGGGGGGTTGAACTAGATGACCTACAAGGTCCCTTCCAACTCTGTTAATCTGTTAATCTTTCTCCATTCTGAGCCATGAGATCCCCAAGGAGATGCCATCTCCCAGGAGGACCAAGCCATCACGGGGGTCGTTGGCCTTGGCCTCTGGAAATGGGATGAACGGAAGGATTCTTAGAAACCATAGCTTGTGAAGGTCTTTAGATCCAGATACACCTGGATGGAATCCCCACCAGGAAAGGGGAAGGGTCTGGGGTGGACAAACGAGGAGACGCGGGAGCAGATTGAGGGCAATCCCAGCTTGGCCCCTGCTTTTCAAACATCCTCCCAAGGCTCCACAGGCTCCCAGGCTGCCTCCCACTCATGATGCGAGGTCCTTACTGGTATGTCCAGGGCGAGATGGAGCGCTTGTGCAGTTCGCCGGTCTGCATATCTTGGAGCTTCAGGTTCGGGCAGCTGTGGCTGTGATGCCTCCGTGTGTGGGAGCGGCTGCTCTGTTCATTCTCCAGGAACGGGACCAGCTGCACACAGTCTTGGTGTTGCAACAAGGAGACCCAGTTCCGAAACTGCGTCGGAATCGGGTCGTTCCCCAGTTCCTCTGCGGTGAAGCAGCCCACGTGCTTGGCATCTGCCCAGGCGAGGCACAGGACGGCAACCAGGAGGGACCACTGGAGGGACCAAAAGGAGGCAAACTGAAGTTAAAGAAGGCTTTTCACTACTCTTTCCTTTCCCCCACCAAAGCCTCATTCAGAATTAGTGAGATGTTATTTCTTGATCAAGTTTATCTGTCAATGGAGCGTCTCACTCATCCAGATCATGGTTGTCCCAAAAGTTGGGGGGGGGGGGGTTTCTCCAAAAGGCAACAGGACTTTCTTGGGTTTTTTCCCTTGAAAACGTTTCACTTCTCATCCAAGAAGCTTCTTCAGTTCTCAAGGAAAAAGCATCTTTGGGACTATCAAGTTTACAACAGAAAGGAGCATTTGTTGTCTCTGAGTGGAGCTACTGTTGCTTAACTGATCCCCATTCCCTGAGCTTTGTGATCAGGAATTAAACTGCAAAGCTTCTCTCTCCAGTGGGAGGTTTACAACTTTACAAACCCAATTAATTTAAAACACATTTTCTTATCCGTATTTGAATGGAAGGCATTCCAGGAAGCCTTTGCCCTTCGTACTTTCTAGAGAATAACCTCTGTCGCTTCCTTTTGTGCAAGCAACCATAAAATTGTCTGGCCAGGGCGATTGAACAGAAGCCAAGATATTTTTATGATCAGAGAGCGTCATCTGAGTTTTAGACGGCTAGCAACATGAGATGCTCTGCCTTTTTAAAGGCTGCTTCCTGAAAGCCACGGATGAAGGAGAAGACGACGCCTCTTTGAAGACTCCACCTCCCATTTTCATTCCCCTCTGCACCCACAGCCCTCTTTGCCTTAACCACTTCTGGAGCTGAGCATGTGCAGAGTGCTTGAAGCACATCCGAGCGCATGCCATGCCACTAGCAGGTGGGCAGACCCAGAGGCCATCCGTTCCTTGCTGACTTCGCTGGCCAATTGCCCAGAATCCCTGGCCAGGTGTTCATCTGGCCCCGAGGCATTTCCTTAGCACACCTGGTGGTGGCAGAGGCCGCCTACTTACCATCTTGGCTGAGCTGGCGGGAGAGAGGCAGAGAAGGATGCTCGGAGTCCCTTTTCGGTTCGCAGCTGCCGCTCTGAAGCAAGAAGTCCGTTGCAAGAGGAGTGATCTGAGACACCTTGATACCTGCCTCCTGTTATATACCCAGGGATGTTACCTGCCTGGAAACTCCAAGTTTTTTTCCCTCCTCCCCTTGGGGAAATAGTTGAGTGTACTCATTTCCTCCTTAGTTGTCCAACAGGGGCGGCCTATGCAATCACTCTTGCAAGTTTCTCACTTTCACTGGATGGCTAAGACAGATCCTAACCAGGTTAATGGCTGCCTAAAAAAACTATTGATTTTCTACCCTTCCAATACATACATACATACATACATACATACATACATACATACATACATGTATGTATGTAAAGCACACATGTTTTTATTTCTCTAGTTCAAGGGTATCCAACCCTGGCAATTCTAAGACGTGTGGACTTCACTTTCCAGAGATTGAAGTCCACAAATCTTAAAGTTGCCAAGGTTGGACCACCCCTGCTCTAGTTCCTTACAGACAACGAATTAACTTGCTATTTTAGTTTCTATTTAATCTTGGCTTATCCTGGAGATAAAGGGATGTTTCTGTCTAAAGTTGCCCTGGACTTCTTTTAGGGTGCTGTGCTGACAACTTCCTCAGAGGGAGGGGAAGTGCACGAGACGAGACGTGTGATGGGCTACAAAGGCAGCTCACAATGGAAGGAGATTTAATGACTCTGTTGGCTTAAGGGGATTTCTCTCCCCCCCCCAAACCAAGACTTTTGTGAAACTCCAAAGCGTCCACATTTTGCAACTGAATTCGATAAATGTGCCTGTATGTGTATATGCAGATAGAAAAAGACCTCCCGTTTCCTTGAAATACTCAGACAGAATCTCTTGAAAAGAATCTTAATAAAGTATTTAGTGTCCTTTTTCTTATCCTTCTGAGTTGGGAAAACAAGATGCTTTCAAATGTAAGGGAGAAAAAAAGAGAGGCAAACTTAGAAAGTATTTAAATAAAAATAAAAATCAAGATTCCTGAACGTCATGCAAATGCAAACCCTTCTTTGAGGTAGAACGCCCAAATCCAGAAACAATGTACGGTCACACAGTATGGCTTGCTTATACAACATTCTCTCTCCCCGATTAAATTATAGCCCACCTTACGTACCTGGCCCATTTGAGGCTGGGTGAGTGGAGACCAACGCTACTTAGGTTCTTTAGAGAACTCAAGCCAGACCAGTTCCAAAAAGCCCCCCAAATAATAATAATAATAATAATAATAATAATAATAATAATAATAATAATAATAATGGCTCTTTCTTTTATATGACCCAATCCTCGTTGGAAAGGTGAAGATTAAGAACATTGAAAGTCTCCACTGCATAAACCTGCTCACAAGCAAGTGCAAAGAAAGTGATGCTTGTGTTAAATGCCGGCACAGGAAATGCGAATTAATCCCAAGCGGTGTGGATCCAATCAATTAAAAGCTTTTAACTCCGCATGCTTTAACCATCATTGTGGTGCTTCTTTTCAGATGTATTGATTTTCAGGGTGGTGATAAACTTAAAGTCAAACCAATGAGCTCAGATCAAGGTATGGGAAATAAATCTCATTTAGAAATCAAGATTTAAATTTACAATTTGAAACAAAGCTGGGGGGGGGGGGGAACGGACCTCCCCTGGAGTTTGAATAGATTGGATAGTTGCAAAGCTGTGCGCAGATCTCCAGGATCTCCAGGGCAAAAAAGGAAGTGGAATGGAAAGCCCCAAGCTATTTAGCAACAGAGGCTTGCTGGAAAAAAAGAATGGAAGAGGAAAAAGGACCCAATTGGAGAAGCAGGAAATATCCAGGTTTTATTCCCCTGTAGACTTCCTGTAAAGGTATTTGTGTTGTAGCTTATGTTTAAGACTAATGCTTTGTTGCAGTTTTCCCCCCCAAAAGTGCAACAAGGCGAGGGTAAATGAATTTTGTTTGTTAATTCCCAAGTGAGTGGGAGCCCTTCTCCACATTTCTGTAGGAGAATCCTGTGGCGTTTTCCCTTGACTTGGTCTAGTGGCTTTGGGGAGGCATTGACTCTGTTCGGGCCAAGCAGAAGAAAAGGAGGGTCTGGGGTCTTGAAAGGAAGGGAAGAGAGGAAACCTCTCCAAACTGGTCCCTGCCAAAAAGGGTTCCATTCCCCCCTGCCCCCCCCCGAGATACACAAGTGAGATGGTTAGGCAAAGAACTGCCAAGACTTGGGGCAAAATCCACCCAAAACCTCTGACCCTGAATTCCTTCGCTTGGGAAGCGGTGAGCAAGCTCAGCTTGACCCGGAAGAACAGAACAGAACAGAACAGAACAGAACAGAACAGAACAGAACAG
>WNWU01000065.1:5689727-5762894 GCA_012654045.1 Ptyas mucosa | reverse complement strand
AGAACAGAACAGAACAGAACAGAACAGAACAGAACAGAACAGAACAGAACAGAATTCTTTATTGTCCAAGTGTGATTGGACACACAAGGAATTTGTCTTTGGTGCATACACTCTCAGTGTACATAAAAAGAAAAGATACATTCGTCAAGAATCATAAGGTACAACACTTAATGATAGTCATAGGGTACAAATAAGCAAATAAACAATAAGCAAGAAGGGAAGAATTTGAAGGAAGTAATTTTAGACGTTTTAAATTGGTTTGTTATTTTTAAAATTGGAGCCAAATTTATATGTATTTTTAATTCTTAATATTTGTATTGTATGTTTTTAATTCTGGCTGTTCACTGCCCTGAGTCCTCAGGGAGAAGGGCGGTATATAAATTGAAAAAAATAAAATAAAATAAATAAATAATAATAAAATGCACTAAAGTGGATTTCCTGTTTCAAGAAGGTTTTGTGGGCTGAAGGCGAGGAAGAAAAGGGTTGAAGTGGGAAGCTTTCCAGTCTGCTGAGCGGTGGCCAAGCTGACATGTGATCCAGGGCAGAGGTGGGTTGCCCCTGGTTTGGACCGGTTCGGAAGAACCGGTAGTAAAACTGGCAGGAGGCCCCACCCACCGCAGGTCAAAGATGACAACATCCGGGGCGGTGGGCGGGGCCTCCCACCAGTTTTACTATTGGTTCTTGTGAACCGGTCCGAACCAGGGCAACCCACCACTGATGTGATCCCAAGAACATGGCTAACATCGAAAGCTGACTAATGAAGGCTGGGATAAAAGAACCCCTCAACGCCCCACAGGGGTGTTTTCACTCTGACCCAACATGTGGGTTGCTGGCTTGGAAATGATGTGTGAACTCGGCCATTCTGGTTTGGGAAAGAGAGAGCTCTTAGAACCAGAAAGGAGCAAAATCCTTGGCCGGAGCAGGGATCCTGGGGAAATGGCTGGACAATCATC
The DNA here is from genome assembly GCA_012654045.1 of Ptyas mucosa. Lineage (NCBI taxonomy): Eukaryota > Metazoa > Chordata > Lepidosauria > Squamata > Colubridae > Ptyas > Ptyas mucosa. The sequence continues at coordinate 5,761,941 of WNWU01000065.1, read as the reverse complement.
CACCAGGAATGCTTCCATTCAGATCTCTTCTTTGCTGAAGCCTCCCCACTGGAGAGGAATGGGCTCTTCCCCAGGCAGTGCGGAGAAGAAGGGAATGGAGAAGGAGGAGAAGAAACCATCATTTAGCACCTGAAGGCAGGACAAGAAACAACGGGTGGAAACCAACCAAAGAGAGAAGCAACCTAGAACTAAGGAGACATTTCCTGACAGTTAGAACGATCAGCCGGTGGAAGGGCTTCCCTCCAGAAGTTGTGGGTGTTCCATCACTGGAGGCTTTTAAGAAGAGACTGGACAGCCGTTTGTCTGACATAATATAGGGTCTCCTGCCTGAGCAGGGGGATGGACTAGAAGACCTCCAAGGTCCCTTCCAATTCCGTTATTCTGTCGGTGTGAGGTCTGAAGCCCTCTGTGAACAGAGTCAGGAGCTGCAAACTCCTGTAAGGGGTCTCTTCCTGTGGGTGTCAGTGCCTGGACAGGTCACAGCCCCCCCCTCCCGAGGTGCTAACGGCCCCTGCGAGATGCAGGTTTGCAGGTTCACCCATCCATCTGCTAGAAAAAGGCCAGTTGCAGCATCCTCTGCCAGGGGCCGTGCCCAGGCCAGGACCAGCTCATTCCATTAGTGAAAAGAGCCTCTTCCTGCCAAGCCCGTTTCTGCCCACTCTGAACTTTCCCTGATTTCAAAGAGAGTCACTGCCTGGCGGAAGGCTGCTGTATGTGTGTGTGGGGGGGGGGGGGAGGGCAGCGCTTTGTGTCCCCTCCCTCGTGCCAGTAGGGCCTGGCAGGATGGCCTCCTCGTCCCTCTCTTCCTGGTCCTGATGTTGGCAGCTAGAGGAGGCTTCTACCCAGGGCAGAGTGAGTGGCAGGCAGATGCCGAAGGGGTTAACTGGGTTGCAGGGATGTTGAAACTAGGTGAAAAGGCAGCTGGAGTCAGAGCAGGTTCTGATCTCTTCTACTGGGTCATGGGACCTCTGAAAACCAGCTTCGCACGTTCCCTTTGTCGCTCTCCCTCTCTCCTGTCATTATCCTTTGTCTCTGTGTGTGTGTGTGTTTGTGTGTGTGTGTGTGTCATACCCTCCCAAGCACATGACTAGGTGCTACCTGCCCATTGCAGGGAAAACCCTTCCACGTGGCTGGGATAGCGTCTTATGGCCCCCTGAGGGAGGCCGGAGGGAGCAGGAGGAGAGGTTGCCAAAGGACCCCAACAGTCTCCATGGCCGGGGGTGGGGTGGGGTGGGGTGGGCAGACAGGAGGAGCTGAGATGCCAGGCCAGGAGGTCACTAGGTTGCATTGGGACATCTTCCCAGGCGACCTTGCCCTAGCTGCCTCTGTCCTCACCCAAACTGGCTGGGAATTAGGGGGTTTGGAGTCCGTCAGGGACACCAGGTGGGAGAAAGGCCAGCCTGCTTTGGCCCGAAAGGCTTCTCCAAAGAAGCTGTGCTGGCAATTCTCTGCTGGGGCTCCCCCCTCCAGGCACATCTGGCTCCGCAGAGGCTTGTCCAGGAAAGCTGGGAAGTCTCCAGGAACTGCTGCAGAATTCCTGGATGGGACCGATGCAAAGTGCATCGAGCAGCCCTTGGAGGATGGCCTTCAAAGACTCTGGATGGGATCCAAGCCCCTAATTCCCAGCCAGTTTCCTCCGGGCTCTGCTGATCTTAACCAGAAGGCGTCTGGCAGCAGCTCTACCAAACGATGCATTTGGTGAATAAAAGCTGCTGCCTTTTAATCAATTTTTTTTAAAAAATAGGAAAAGCTGCTCCCTGACTCCTGAGTTTTGGGTACCGATGTTCTAATGCAGCTCTTCTGCAAGGATTGTCATCAGATCTTTTTCTTTTTTTCTTTCCTTTTCTTCCTCCCTCACTCCTTCCTTCCCTCCCTTTCTTCCTTTATTATTCTCAAGGCAGTGAACATATCCCACACACCTTCCTCTTATTGACTCCACACCAATAACCTTGGTTGACTCAGCCTTCCATCCTTCCGAGGTTGGTGAAATGAGGACCCAGATTGTTGGGGGCAACAGGCTGACTCTTATAACCACTTAAGAGAGGGCCGTAAAGCTGTGTGAAACGGTATGTAAGTCTAAGGGCTATTGCTATTGCTATTGAGGTGGGTTGGGTGAAGGAGAAGAGGAAAGCAACTAATAATTAAATTCTTGGTGATTAATAAAACTTCAAAAGAATAAATTACGAGGTGATTCTGCTGCATATTTGTCAGATTAGCCCACAATTTCCTTAACGCGGGAGAGACTCGGGCCTTCGGCGAAGGCAGGGGCTCCAGAATTCTTCCCAGCAAAATTCTTCTGACGCTCGATCTTCGACCTACATTTGCTCAGAAGACCCGGCTTGCCCTCAGGTGGCCTGGGGCACCGAGCACGTGGGGCCAGCCTCTCTTGGAAAAGCAGCATTGCAACAGGTGTAAAACAAAATCTCTGGGCAATTGCTCAACATCTTGAGCTGGGCTTTTGCACGGAAGCTGCTGGGGGATTCGGGCAGACGGAGCTGGTCTCTGCAGCCGCTGTGACGCTTAGCAAACAGAGCCTCCGCCAGTCGGTGACGAAAACCAGGCGGCACTACAAGGAAAGGGGAGCCGCTGGGCCGTTTGTGGTTTCTGAGCCTTCCTTGCTTTCCTCTCTGGGCTGGAAGAAGATCCTTTGGTCTTTTCAGAAGGACACCTTTGACCCCTTTGCTGGCAGAAACCAGTTTAGAGATGCTCCTGCTGGGATTCGCATGACACATTGCGGTTGTGACGTCAGGTATTGTGTCCAGCTAAACTCACAATTACGCCGATAAACCACAACTGAAAGGGAGCATTTTACAGAACTAGAGAGATGTTATCTCGCCCAAGTCGATTGTGAGACCTCTTTAAATAGAAATTTCGGAAGCCCCTTTCTTACTAGTTTTACTCCCCCTTTTTCCTTTCTTGAATTTCAAAACCAAAATACAGGTGAGTCAGGCATCAACTGGAGGGAGAGGCAATGGATTAATCTGAAAACCCAGATTTCCCCAGGTAAAAAAAACCCCAAAACTAGCTAAGGGCACCCAAAAGTCAATGGCACTTTTAAGTATAAACTTTGATGTTGAGCTGTATTTTTTGATGGCTTATAAAGGCAGGAAGTAATTAAAATCCCCGAAGAGCCCTGGAAGAAACCGCTGAAAAGAATTCCAAAATCAGAAAGATCCAACAATGTTCAGTTGCCAATTAAACAGAAATTAAGATGACATTTCCTTTGAATTTTTTTAAAAAATTGGTTCTGGAGAGACCTTTTAACAGGCCCGCTGCCATCCTGAAAAACAAAAATACACTTCTACACCTTCTCCAGTTTGATTGCCCTGATCTGGTACTCTAAGACACAACAGATCAAAGAAAGAAGATGTTTATCAAAATACTTTATTTTCAGCATAACCCCTCAAAAAAGGAAAAAAAAAAAAGAAAAAAAATCCTCCCTCCTTATTAGACATACATCCTGACAATATCTTTTCTTTTTCCTCTGGTTTTAAATCAACTAAAACAATCTTTTGGTTAAAATAAAAGAGACATGGAATTTTCTCATCACGGGTCTCTATGCAGCTGGAGGGGAGGGGAGGGGAGGGGAGGGGAGGGCGAAGTGGGCAGAGGGGAGAAGAGGGAGGGGAGAGCTTCCGGCTGGTGATGGTGTTTGGGGGGCTCTCTCCTTACACGTGTGCAGAAGTGCATGGCTGACGACAACCGACACGTAGCGTTGGCTAACTAGGGGGATGCAATTCATAGCTAGCGAAGAGGTGGGCAGGGCAAGGTGGGGGAGGAGGAAGAGGAGGGGGCGGCATCGGACAAGGCTGCGGTGAAGAGCCCACTGTGCACGAGGACCAGGAACACGACCGTGGCGAATACTTGCACCCGAGGCCAGCAGCACCTGGGTGAGAGAGCAATCGGGTGGGTGGGGGGACACCATCTCCCACCCAGGAAGTGGGCGGGGGTGATTCCAGCTGACAAAATTTATCCAATTTGTTGGTGGTTGTTTTTGTTTTTGTTTTTGTTTTTAAAAAAAGGACCACAGCCAAAATAAAACAGAACTGCAAAATCCGAAGTGGCTGCTTGTACGCTATGTATAAAAACACAGGCGCAGTCTCTAATCTGGGCTGGGCCAGCGCTCGACTATACTTTCCCGGGGATCTTGGCCCGCTTTCGAGCGATGGCGTCTTCCACGGCCTTCAGCTGCTTTAGGAGTTCCTCCCTTCGTGACAACGTGCTGGATTTGCCCGATTTGGCGGGGGCAGCTGGAGGGACCGGCTCAGCTGCTTTGCCTGGGATGCTCGTGACTTTGCTGGAACTCTTAGACGGAGGGGACAGTGGACGCTTCCTGCAAGAGAGCAAAGACACCGTTTTGGGGGTGGGGGAGAGAGAGGCATGGATGGGGAGAACCAGAGGCTCCATCGGTTTGTAGATTTGCAACAGTGAGCAGGTTCTGTACGCCAAACGGGTGGCCTATTTTAGAATCGCAGAGTGGGAAGGGATTGCAATGGCCCTTTACTCCACCTTCCTCAAACTTTGAGGTATGGACTTCAACTCCCAGAATTCCCCAGCCAGCCATTCTTAAAGGCGGATGTCTTAATGTTGCCAAGGTTAAGGAGCACTGATCCAGTCCAACTCTCTCCATGGGTGGGAAAAGCAACTCAATTGTGCCTTCGACAGTTGGAGGAAAAAAGGTGGTCGGAGAAGTTGCCATCCTACTGGCAGGGGCCCACGACAGACTCAGGAGGTCAAACTCAGAGGATCGAGAGTGCCAGGAGCCCTGCGGTGCCTCCCAGGTAAGTTCTTGGCCAGCGGGCAGCAAAACTGCTCGAAACGTAAGTTTGAGTTTCAACTGAATTGGTTGTGGGTTGATTAACCAACAGATGCTCCAGATAACTGTGACTAATGCAAGGGAATGTCATACATTCAGACATTTTTTTTCATGTGACACACTATATTGCAATGGCTTAGCACGAAACGATTAAATCGGTGACACAATCAGTCAGAAATGCCAGGGCTGCTTCAAATCGGGGCTGCACCAGGCCTGCTCTGCGGCTGCCAGGGAAATAGAGGGAGCCCAAGTGGTCCTCCAGTTATGACTGCTCATTTAACAATGGTTGGAAGCTGTGATGGCCTCGGAAATAGTGACTTGCAAGCCATCCTCAAAGTTATGACCATCGCAACAGCTCCGCAACTGTGTGATCACGTTGTGGATGCTTGGCAACCAGCTCACAAAAGTTGCAGCATTTTGCAGTCACGCAATTGTGATTTGTGACCTTCCCAGCTGACTTCTGATCAGCCAGGTCAGTGGCGGAAGACAGATTCCTGTAACAACCACACGATTTACTTGACAACTGGTCAAGTCAGGTCTGGTCACACAATAACTTGCTTAATGACTGAAAACCTGGTCTTAAGTCTCAAGGACTACCGGTAACAAGAGGCAAACCCTGATTTGGGCTTTTGACAAAAGAGGAAAAAGAACATTTTCTTATCAAACCAATCTCGGTGGGTTTAGGCATCCCAGGCAAACTTCCACAGAAGGAAAGAATAATCCCATTGGTCAGATAGGGGTGAGGGAGAGACTGCACCCTCTTCAATTCCCCAAATAATCTGCTGCGCCTTTTACAACTAAAAATAATATTGCCCAGCGGAGGAAACCTCACCCGTCTCTCTCATGGGGATGGTCAGAACCCCTCAGGCCAGCAGGGTCGAGACCCCCCTGCCCCCTGGGGCTGCTCCAGGCCCTCCAAGCACCCTGAAGTGGGGCAGTGGCGTCCCGGGTGATTCCCCCCATGAGACTTTCCGGGCTGGCTCCTTCTCGGTCTGGACAAAGCTCCAGGATGGCAGCCGAGAGGAGCCGACGCTCTTTGTTCCTTTGGGGTCAGGGGTGGGAGACGCTGGCCAGGCACCCCTGATGGAGCCTGTGGGGCAACCAGACAAACTGGATTGAGAAGAACGACAGAGCAGAACTCACTTGTCAGCCTGTGCTGGGGAGGGCTTTGGGTTGGCCCCCCGCTGACGGTCCTGTTTAGGAGAAGAGAGCCTTCCTGCGAGTTTCCTGTCGCGAATACCTGAGTGGAAAGAAAAATTAGCCAAGGGGCTGGGAGCAGATGTCATCCCTTCGAGGTAGACCAGGCTAGGAAACCAAAACCATGCAAGCCGAGATCACTTTTCCTATAAGGTTATTATAGTCCTAGATCTGAATGCATCTTTGTGAGAACTAGGGAGGGTCTTGGCCGTGACGCTTTTCTGGGTTACAATTCCAGCCCCAGACTCTGGGTTCTTTTATCTGGCTGGTGCGGCTTTTCCTCCAGTTTCTCAAGGTCCTTCCTTCTACCCATTACCTCTCCAGGAACTGGCTGAGGTGAAGGCATATTGACATAAACAGACTGGCCAGCTGGCACTTGGGCACAGGTGAGCTTTTTAAGGGCATCAGCAGGAGGGCGAGAGGGAATGGGGAGGGAACACAGAAAGGGGCCAAATCCAGGCTAACAATAGCGGCCAGGATTAGAAATAATGTCTTGTAATGGCTTAAATGCCAGCCACACTTGAGCTACGTTCTTAGCAGTCTTTACAACAACTCTGTAAGGTAGGCCAACAATCTTATCTCACAGGGAGGGCGGGAGGGAGGACGAAACTGAGAGAGAGAGAAAGAGAGAGAACAAGCCCAGAATTCAAGGCAGCGGTGTGATGTGCACTGGGGATTTTCCATTCCCACTCTTTCAGCGACACCAGTTTAGATTTACACAACACATTTTTCAGGTGGCAAGATCAGCAAAAGGAATGTGGCACTGTGTTTGGCACTCGGGGGGAAAGCCTTGGCTTTAGCAACAGGGCTCGGGGCTAAGTTAGTGCCTGAGGTGGCATGAACAACCGTGGGTGCTGTGTAGTGCCAGGCAAGCCGACTGATCCTCTAACACAAGGGCATCATCCCTTGGGAGAGATTTGTAACTGAGCTGATTTGGGCTGCACCTGGCCTGCTTTCTGAATGGCAAAATTGGTCTCCTCAAAAGCCAGCCGGGCAGCCTAGAGTTCTCAAGACAACAAGGCATCAACCCTCCGGCTTTGGCTAGTCGAGTGGATTAGGCAGCCCCACCCGCCAAGACGCTCTCTTGCTTCACCTGTTTGCAAGAGGATGGCTGCAGACAAAGGCTTGGCACTTCCCTTACACACACTCTCTCTCTCTCCTCTCTCTCTCTCTCTCTCTCTCTCACACACACACACACACACTCCAACTCCTGAACTCTGCCCTGAGCACGATGCAGCTGGTTCAGAGTGCAGCTAAAAGAGCAGCTGGAGAGCAAACAGAAAGCACGTTGCTCACAAGAGGAACCAAGGGAAGGAAGGAAGGGAGGAGGGAAGGAAGGAAGAAAAGGAGGGAGGGAAGGAAAGAGGGAGGGAGGGAGGGAGGGAAGGAAGGAGGGAAGGAAGGAAGGAAGGGTGGGCGGGTTGTCCTGAAACCTGCAGCCAAGTCTCCTCACCTGGAGACAGATTGATCCTCTTGGCTGGGGGAGAAGCCTGCCGGTCTTTGTCGGAGGGCTCGTACCTCTTCCGGCTGCTGTTTTTGTCAGCTGCCTAAAAGCAGAAGAGAAGGGATCAGGGAGGAGGTGGGGAAAGGGATGCTGACCAGTCGACCGACTGGCTGGCCTGCTAGATGAAGCGCTTGCTCTGCTCTGGAGGCGCCCTCACATGCCCACTGTGTCCTCCCTAAGGGGATCCACTGCGCTTCACTCCAGTTTGGGGCAGTGAAGTGAGCAGATGTCACTCAAGACAAGAGGCTGCCTATGACGTACAAGTCCATCATATCAGGAGAAACCCTCCCACCCCCACCCCTCCTGCAGATGGAAGGAGCAAACTCTGAGGGCCCGAGTGGGTGAGAGACCGCTCCTCCCTCTTCTTGTCTTGCCCACCTCTGGGCAGGGATTGAGCCCTTAGAGAGCCCCCAGGGGTTCCCAGATAGGCCTCTGCTCAGCCCCAGTTTCCATTCTGAGGATTTCCCAAGGATGCCCCCTTCCCTCCCTCCTCCACAACTGAAGGAGGAGGAGAGGATCGGGCCCTTTCAGAAGGCCCCTACCTTGTTTAAAAGAGTGAGCTTGATTTCCTTGTGGGCACTGAAGCCAGCAGGCTGGGCCTGGGGGGGCGGGTGAGGGGCGGGAGGCTGCTGAGACTTCCCCCCTGAGGCTGGCTTGGCGGATTTGGCTGGCTGCGCTGGGACATCTCGCTTCCGTTTCTCCTCCTTCGGGCCGCTCTCTTTCTTGGCCTTTCCTGCAAGAAACGCACGGCCGTTCAGGGCAAGGTGGAACCTTGGAGAGGCTCAGGGGCCTCCTCTAAATCACGATGAAGCCACCCCTCACCCGCCAGGGGGAAGCCTCCTGGCCTGCCCCAAAGGCAGGTGCTTGGGGGAGAGGCGGCAGCAGGTTCCCACGTGCATTCGTGACCGGGGCAATTTTCTTTCCTATGAAAGTTCTCCTAGTGTTTTTAACAAGGGGGTGGGGGGGATCCACAATAGGTTTCACTGCTGGCCTTTCCCTTTGTTTGAACTGCACCGAGAAGAGCTCACCAGAGCTTCCTCCCCCAAAGGCCTTAGGCAACCTTCCTCCCCACATCTTCAGGCCACCGACTGGGCCCGGGGCCTTTGCAGGGGAGAGAAAGGCGGCTTTCCAAATGCCAGGGGCATCTCCGGGGCTCTTTCTCCCACAGGGTGAAGTGCGTGATCCACAGGAAGCCTCTTTAGAAGGAAGAGGCCTCCGTGCGTGTCAGCCGTGGACCCAAACCACCAGCCGCTAGCCAGTTTTGCAAGTAAAGGGGGGTGGGTGGGCCCTGGGGAGGGCCCTGGGGACGCCGTACCTCTTTCTTTCTTCTGCTGGGCGGGGGTCGGAGACCGGGAGCTAGCCGAAGAAACCGGGCTGGCCAGATCAGCATACATGTCTTCCGAGTCGGCACTCCGGACTGAGCTGCTGCTGGAGGAGGCACTGGAGGCGGAAGAGACGCTGCTCACGCTCAGAGACCTGGCCGGCCGGGAGAAGAGAGGAGGGCAGAGACCGTTAACGCCCCCTCAACGACACGGAGAGCTTCACACAGCATGCACCAAAGAACCAGCCCCGTTCTGATCCAAGCCTACTACCCTGGGGGAACCCAGCGGGGAAGGAGGGGTTCGAGGGTGAAGTTACGAGGCCTCCGAACCACCAAGCAGCTTCCGGCAAACGGGCTTGGCCAAAGGCATCGACTGGCGCTTCCTGACTCCAAGCCTCTTACCTGGATTTCCTGGACCCGGATGGAGACGGGGAAAGCGAGGCCGAGGAGGACCGGGAACGAGACCGGGAGAGGGACCGAGACAAGGATCTCGAGTGGGAGCTGGAACCGCTGTAGCTGCTGCCGCTGCAACTGATGGCCCGCCTGCAGCCAAGAGAGTCCCTGTTTAAGCTCCCACTGGTGGACACGGGGGATGCTCTTCCCGTCCTTTCAGGCAGTGCCAATGGTCAGGACTTGGGCACAAGCGGACAGCTAAGCAGCCCAGGCAGCGGAGGCACCGACAAGCTTTTTCAATGCAAGCTTCCCAAAGGGCCTTTCACGAATCCCACCACTTAAGGGGACGGGGATGTTTGCAGCATCACAGAGCAAATGGTTTAAAGCAGGGCTCTCCAACCTTGGCAACCTTAAGGCTTGTGGACTTCAACTCCCGGAGCAAAGCTGGCTGAGGAACTCTGGGAGTTGAAGTCCACAAGTCTTAAGGTTGCCAAGGTTGGAGAGCCCTGCTTTAAAGGAGTCCCACAGAGGGCAGTGGGGAAAACCAATCTCCATTGGGGTTATTCATTTAAAAGACTTTTGCTGATGAGATCCGGCCAACTAACCCTCTGGGTCCAACTGTGCCAGGAAGGAGCCCATGTTGCTTCCGAGACCTCCTGTAGACCCTCAAGGCCCAAGTCTCATTCTATGAAGCAACCGCGTGAGCTGCTCTCCTTCCAGCGAGGCCATGGAGAACCTGCCCGCTGGAGCCCCACTCCAGGACGTTCCCCCTACCTCCTGGGAGGTGTCCTCGTTTGCCGCTCCTTCCGTCTTGCCTCCCGGTTGTCCCCTGGTTTGGCTGGCTCTGGGGCGGAGGGGGCAACTTTTGCCACCGGTGGAGGTGCTGGTGGGGCAGGTAATTTCTTCACAAGCTTTTCACTGAAGAAGGGCGAGAGAGAAATCGGGTGACAAAGCCCAAAATTTAGTGACCAAAGGTTAAAACAGATACGTTGCCGTCTCTGGTAACCCTTATTAGACATTTTTTCTGGTATAAGGACTGAAGTGACCTGCCTATAAGTAAGACAAATATACTGTAAAAGACTGTGGACTCTTATTTTATGAACCGCAACAGGAAAAGCTGCTCCTTGAAACTGCCAAATAAAATTTAGGCGGCATCCAAAAAACTGGAAGAAAGAAAAAAATCAGTGCAATGGGTTGTTAAAAAAACTGGCCAACCAGATTCAAATCCTTTTAGCCAAAAAACCCATCTTGGACCAACTACTCTTCGTAAGTCCAACAAGACAAGACGGGTGCTGGACCATGATAAGATTTAGGCTGATATTCTCCTGGAGCCTTTACAAGAGGAAAATACAATTACGATGTGAACGCCCAGCCCTGTCTCATCCCTGAAACTGGCATAGAAGGGCACAATGCTGGATCATTCTGGCTGCTCCCTTCGGCCCATTTCCAAGCTCCAAAATCACGGAGAGCCAGTGGGCAGAATTATACTCTAGGTTCCGAGGAAGGCATAAGGATTCTGCTGGCTTCATTTTCATCCCGACTGTCCTCAGTTGGGCACCCCTGGAGAATGGGAAGACTGCCAGGGCCCGAGGAATCCCCTTTCTTACCCCTTTCCAGCTAGAACTGCAGATTCCCCTTTGACTTTGGGAGGAGGTTTGTGTGGAGATGGCGTGGGAGAAGGAGACGGCGAAGAGGAGAAGGACTGCGACCTGCAAAAACAGGCAAGACAAGTGGTTAGATATCTCCATAGACACAGGAAGCTCCTTGGGGGTGGGGGTGGGGGTGGGAGATTTTCAGCTGAGTTGGCCAACTGAATTAAATCAACTGCAGGAAAGGGTGATCAATAGGTTGGATACTTAAGGCGCTTTGCAAAATAGATATAAAAAATGGTTACGGAAAAGTGAAAAGCATTTTGCATAAGCAAACCAGAATGAATGTTTACAATTTTTGAGTATTAGGTAAGGCGAGTTCACGGTTCACCTGTTTTGACTGTGGGGGAAGCGGAGGATGGCTTACATTATACTTCAGTACAAAGAGCAGAGCAGAAATAAAGCAAGTGAATAGCCGGTACAGGAGAATATTTGTAGCGAGGGGTTGAAGCGAGGGGTCCTTGCTGCTCTCTGTGCTTCCCTTTTAAAATAATCAACCCATCGATTATCCAAGTAGTTTGGAAGCTGCCCGTGGACACACACCATGGTGTCCACGCTCCAAGTAAGCGCGACGCATCACACTTAGGATCTACAGGAGGGAAGTCATGAGGACCCACTCTCCGCTTTCATCGTGCCTTGCGTGCCAATGAGAACACACACCGAAGAATTGGCCCTTGAAGGGCAGGCAGGAAGTTACTGAATATGTGGGTGGCACATCCCAGAAGAGGCGAAACTAAGGGACACACCTCAAGTTTCCAGTAATCAGGGGTGGTGCTGCTATTTGGATGTCTGCCCCACGAGCCCTATTGCCTTAGTCCCACTGCAAATGCCCTTTGCCAGTAAGGGGGATAGAGAGTAGGAAAAGGACGGGGAGCCTGGAAAAATGAAGCCAAATGGATTTTCACCCTGCATTCCTACCCAAGGCACCATTTAGAATAGGAACAGTGAAGGTGCCCCTGTTAGCTTAAGTACAGCTGTGCTCTGTCCTGTTTGGGGCCCATAATATGGGGGTGGAGGGCTTCTCTTCTCTGCGGGGTCCAGGTGGTTGCATGCCCTTCAAACTTGCTCTGATGGTGCAAAGAGACCTCCCACCCTCCTCACTGTTTTAGACCCGGCCGGTCCCCTTATTCTTGGCGGGAGGAAGGAAATCTAAGCTTGGGCCAAAGGGAGACAACGCAAACCTTTGAGCTGCTGGAGAAAAATTCCATAGAAATGAAGGAGGAATGGACTGAGATTGGGGGTGGGGGGTGGAGATTAAGTGACAGCTGAAAGCATCACCAGATTTGATGCCAGTCATGAGACTCCATAAACAATCTCTGCAATTCAACAAGTCAACCTGCTATTTTACGCAGATCACAGGACTGTCATTGTTTGTTTACTCAACTCTCCTGTTTTGTCACTTTGTTGTGATAAGAAATGGGTGTCGGGTTAAACCCGAGGATTTCATCACCTTTTATCACCTACAGTTGCAGCTGCAAATGCCAACACGCAAACTTGGCAGGCACTGTGCCCGCTCGGAAATTTCCTCAATTTCTATGCTATAAAGCCCTGGAATCGGCTTCTTTGAAGAGGCGGGAATCTTCCCTGTGAACGCGTTCTGGCCTACGAGAAGCGGCCAGGAGCTCAAGGCTTGGACGAAAAATCTAAATACCCTACGGAAACTACAATGGGATTCAACATTTGGCCCCTTCAGATATCCTTGTTCACATTCCTGGTCACATCTAGACAATCTAAGAAATATAAATAAAGTAACAAAATTAACATACTTCTTTTCTTTACTATGCTCTAACTATGAATTCTTTGTTCAGGATTTCATAGCTACAAGGATGTGCTGATGACCTTTAGGTGGGGCTCAGGCGGGGAGGACTCTTTGATACTTACTACTCTTAGTCGTAAGGGCCTGAAAACGGGAGGACCAACCCCAGTACTCCTGCTTTGCCCTGGCGACTGCCGAGGGGGGAGAAGCCATACCTGGACCGGCTGCCTGAGAAGGAGCTGTGCCTGGAAGAGCGACTAGTATAGGAGCTATAGGAGGACGATCTGGAACGTGACCGTGAAGAACCTGATCCAGAATAGGAGGAGGAGCGGGAGGATGACCTGAAAGGGAAAGGAGGAGGGAATTTAGCAACCGGAAGATCTCCCACAGACGTTCTGGCTTCCCGTCCTTGTTTCAAGAAGAGGCAAGGCCCGTCTCACCTTCTCTTGCCTCCAGAGACTGTAGGAACCCGTGCCCTGCTCTACTGCGGTGCATCCTTAAAAGCTATCTTTTGAAGGGACATTGGTTATTTCCCTGCGTAGAATGGGATAGCAGCCCATCCCAAAGCTCTTGGTGGTATCCCGGTTTACACAATAAACAGCTTTCCCTACTGCTGGTTCCCGAGATCTTTTTGTTTGATCTTTAGCTAAGATGATTTTCTTTCAGAACTTTTTCTGTTAAATCCCAGGGACTGCAAGATGCGACCCAGAAGAAATAGCCGGGGTTCCTCCAGGTTTATACCTTGAAGAACCTGAGCCGGAAGCTGATGAGGCCGAGGTTTTCCGGCGCCTCCTTGCATGACTGGGTGAAGCGGACATGCCGTGCTTTTTTTTGGGAGATTTTGATCGGCGCCAAGGGTCCTTCCATTCATCTGCTCTCTTGGAATGAGAAGGTGTGGTTGTAGTTGCCTCCTTCTCCTTCTTTGATGGCTCAGGCTGACGGCTAAAGGACAGATCGAAAAGATAATTAGAGGGGAGACACCTTGAGCTGGGCCTCCCAGCGGCCTAACTAACCTCTTATTGAGGTCCAGAATTTTTTTTTTTAAAGGGTTAAGGTTTGTTAAGTGTTACCAATGGCCTGGGCTATTGGATTTTTTTACACACAGTTTTCCAAATATAATTTCAAGTGGCTTATCAGCAAAAAAAAAAAAAAGTATAATGCACAGTATATAAAAACAGCAGCTATGAACCTTAAACGTAGCAAATATAAAAACAACTAGAAAGCAAGAATTCCTTGAAAGCAGAATAATGAAAAACTCTTGAGATAGAAATCACTTTAGTGGGCATGATAAAGAGTGAGCAGAGACCAGAGGAAATTCCACGGAAGCTAGAAGCTTAAAGTTAGGTGCCATCAGCTGCAAACTGCTGGAAAGCCACATGAGAAGGGAGTTTTGCCAACAAGAAAGAACTTCTGTAAATGGAGAACTCAGGGGAAACCCAACATCTGTTTCACTTCGGGTCAGGTTATTCCTTGACTTTGCCAACTGTAGACACAAATCCCCAAGGAGGAGAAAGAGGCCAGCGGGGTTAAGCAAAGAGACCAAGAGGTTTAATCCCTGCCTTCTGTCCCAACCTCTGCCTGTTTCTCAGTGTCTGAAATGGGAATGTTTACAGAACAGCCTCTATCGAAGCAAGGAATCTTTCGGGAACAAGTGTCGGTTTTGTAATTTTTCTGCCCCAGCATTTCCACCGCCATCTAAGTCTGGACGGCATTCTGCAAGTCCCCACTCATCCTTTGGGGGTCTCCATTCAAGTAATTTTTATAGAAATTTGGAAAGCTGCAAGGATAGCAGGAAGGTTCAAGGAGCTCTTACAGGGGTTCCTTTGCTTCTCGGCCATGATGCCTTGTCTTCATGACCCCACAATTAACCTTTCCTTTCCTAATGCTGTCTTTTCCCCAATACCCAACCCTTGCTTAACTCAGAATCGGCCCTGGTTTGTTGCACCAACATTCTCCTACAAGGATTCTTCAGATTCTAACTCGGGATTCTTTACATTTTTAGCAGAAATGAATGCATCTCTACCCCTGGGCCTTCTTCAGATTCACCTATAATCTCAAATAGCTGGCTGTTCAAGGTAAGAAAAATATGTGAATGGACACATTCTTCAACCTCCCGACCTAGCCGTGCTTTTTTCAGTAAGAACATTCCTGGTGCTTTTCAATAACCACCTGCCATGGAAATCTGCCATGTTTTTATTTGTTTTGCTGTTACGGGCTCTTTCTGTTCAGCAGGAAACCCAGAAGAAAGATCTGGAGCCGCGCCAGGGCAATAGATTGAAGGGGAGAAAATCCCATCCAAGTGTTTCAATGCAAATGACTGCATTATTCAGACTGGAAAGCGCTATTCCACTCAGAGAAAGTTACTTCCCCCCCCCCCCGCCCCCAATCCTTCCCCTTCCTCTTCGTATGACGAAAGCAAGCCCTTTCACTCATGGCCTAATCTTATCAGGCACGGAAGCCGAATGACAGCATTTCAGTGCAGGAATATTGAGAGAACGTGCACCTTGCAAAGTCAGAGAGCGCTCTCAGAAAGGAAGTTAAAGAGAAAAAAAAACTAAGAAGGTAACACAGTGACATCACTGCAAATTTCCCAGGATTGATGACAGGAAATGAAGGTCTGGAAATGGTTGCTCAACATATACCTAATTTAAAAGTGTGAATTAAATCTGCACACATACACTTTAAAAATGTGCCCTTTGAAAATATCACGGACAACCTTTAAAACAGAGGTTTAAAGATACAGAAAGATGTACTAGCCCCAAGGAAGGGAAAATCCACAAATAAGCAACAATCTAACACTCTTACTTGGAGAAATTAAACAAAGTTTAAAAAAAAACACAAAACAAATATACAGAAGTTGGGAACTAGCTTTCAAAGTTACAACTCTTCCCCACCCCAGCAGGTTGGATGGTCACTAGTATCAAAAAAGAAATAGGGCTGGCTACTCTTGGTCTGATATATTTGGATGCAACTTGAGATATTTTGCACATGGCACAAATCAACTTATTTGTGATGTTAGTGAAGAGATTCTTGAATCACTCATATGAAGGAATCACATACTGCAGAAAGAACTTTTATCTATTGTTTTTCATTGTCTCTTGCCATCTATTTAGCTTTCTCAATTAAATAATAGGCAGGTGGGTGCATAGGTACAGAAACAGATATAGAAATACAGAAATAAGATAGGTAGATAGACAGACAGTCAGTCAGTCTAACATTTATCCAACAGAAGGAAATTTAATTTATATTCCAGTGGCTTTAACGTTGCTTTAATAAACACAGAAAACGATTACTTTTTAAGCATTATCTTTATGAAACATAACTGATATTAACAAAGACTATTATTATTAATAAAGGCTGAAGTTCAAAAAATATTGATGATGTTTCCAACAAACGGAGTCAACCTATTCTTCAAAGCACCTGAAGGCAGGACAAGAAGCAATGGGTGGAAACTGATCAAGGAGAGAAGCAACTTAGAACTAAGGAGAAATTTCCTGACATTTAGAACAATTAATCAATAGAACAACTTGTCTGCAGAAGTTGTGAATGCTCCAACACTGGAAGTTTTTAAGAAGATGTTGGATAACCATTTGTCTGAAGTGGTGTAGGGTTTCCTGCCTGGGTAGGGGGTTGGACTGGAAGACCTCCAAGGTCCCTTCCAACTCTGTTATTCTATTCTATTCTATTCTATTCTATTCTATTCTATTCTATTCTATTCTATTCTATTCTATTCTATTCTATTCTATATCTAAAATACTGATTATTCTTAGGAATAACTGCGGCTCCCTATGCTATATTTCAAAAATGACTTGCGGGGGTGTGTGTTTTTCTTTTAAAAACACTTTTCATTCAAATAGGATCAATTCATTTTTAAAATAGACCAATACATGTTTCAAAAACACTTTCCTTATACTTTTACTATCCCCAAATCATCATACATTGCTTTAGATAACTCTGTGGAACAAATGTTGATTTTAAGTGGTTTTATAACTGTAATCATTGACTTTCAAGGGCATCATGGGGCTTTCTATCTGTGCCCCTTGAAGTCAGCTGGGGAAGGCTCACGGGAGTCAACAAGGCTACTAAAGCCCCACCTCTGAACACAGCTCTGCTAGCCTCTATCGTCAAACCATTTGTGTCCAAGCTATCAAATTTTCGCCTTCTTGTTGAGCTTGGCTGCTTGAATTGAGGCTGGGGCTTTAAAAGGCCGTGGGAATTTTGAGCTGAAGAGCCTGTTGCTCTGCCTCCCCCCCAAGACAGCCATGATGCCAGAAAGACAGGTGAAAAAAGAAAAGAATTGTGCATCACCAGGCAGATGGTTACATTTCCATATGCTTGGCCAAAACGTCTCATGAGAACAAGGATGGCTCCAACTGGATTTCAGGCATCTAAGACAGGACCCTATACAAGTCTTTGTGGACCAGGAAAGAGGCTCTTCTTCATGACAGTGTGATATTTCCTGTGAACGAGGAAGATTTCTTGGCACGATCCAGGAAAGAAAATAGGACCAGCATCGACCAGCAGATTACTAATCAAGAGGGACCTCATGACAACAGAGGAATCCAAGAATTGCAGGCACCTGTTCTTGCTAAACCTTCTTGCAAGGTCGTGACTCTTTCTGTATGCAAAACACAACTGTGTCATTCCAGTTGCATGAGCTGAGCGGGACACTCCCTTCCGGCAGGGAGCCTAACACTTTCCCATTTACTAAGCTTGGCTTGGGACCAGGCAAAGCCTTCAGTGAGTGCAGAAACATGAGGAAGACTCAGGTTTCTTCCGCCAGAGGAATGAGCCTTTGCCATAAATTAAAAAGTTCCTTGGATGAGAGAGAGGGTGGCACTGTCAATTCAAGAGAAGAGGAGCAGAGAGAAGGACTGGGTGGGTGGAGGAGAAGGAAGCCGTGTTTTTAAAATCTCTAATGGATCTACATGGAATTTAAATCCATGTGGAATTTCTTACAGACCAGTCATACTATATTCAGTATTATCATCAACCGGCATCTATGAACTCTCCAATCACCCAGAACAGGACAAATAAACCAGCTTTCAGATGCCACCTTCTGACTAAGAGCCAGGGAGAAATCAAAGTTACGCAAAAGCTTTAGAGGTGCTTTTTTGCAGGGATACTAAAAAAAGCTCG
The DNA here is from genome assembly GCA_012654045.1 of Ptyas mucosa. Lineage (NCBI taxonomy): Eukaryota > Metazoa > Chordata > Lepidosauria > Squamata > Colubridae > Ptyas > Ptyas mucosa. Next base: position 5,744,166 of record WNWU01000065.1, on the reverse strand, counting down.
CTGTTTTAAGTCCACAGATGCTAAATTTTGTCTACAAGAAAAGAAGCAAAAAACGTCTGTAGCCCTCCTTTGCTCAACTTGCACCAGGGGCCGGACATTCAAACAGAGTATTGAAACTGAGTGTCTGGCCATGCCATTAAGGGGCAGAGCTGGGATTTGATTGGAATACAGATACACCTCGACTTAGAACAGTTCGCTTAGCATCCGTTTGAGGTTACAACAGCACTGAAAAAAGTGACATGACCATTTTTCACAGCTACAACCGTTGCAGTATCTCCACAGTCATGCAATCAAAATTCGGATGCTTGGCAACTGACTCGTATTTATGACGGTTGCAGTGTCCCTGGGGCGTCACGTGATCCCCCTTTAGCGACCTTCTGATAAGCGACGGGGAAGCCAGATTCACTTAACAACCGTGTGACTAACTTAACAACTGAAGGGATTTACTTTAACAACTTTGGCAAGAAAGGTAATTAAATGGGGCAACAAGTGTCCCTTAACAAGTGTCTCGCTTAGCAACAGGAATTTTGGGCTCAATTGTACAGTAGTTGTAGGCCGAGGACGACCTGCAATCTGATTTGGTTGAAGAAGGCGGTTAACCTCATTTCTAGAAAGTCCAAAATTGACAAACGTCTCTACAAAACCAAATGATGTGAGTCAGCTGCCCTCTTGAATAGACTCCTTCGTAGAGGATGAGTGAAACAAAACCTAACAGGTATAATTAGGGGGAAAAATTGGCCACTGGGCAGGGTTTTTCTTTCTCAAAGGTCTTTGGATGGACTTTGGCAAAATCCTTCAATTAGCAGAGATTATCTTCAAAAAAAATCTGACCAGGAAAGAACAACCTGTGATTAAACAGACTGAATTTCGTGATTTTTTTTCTTTTTTAAAAAAACCCTAATTTTAGCCTAAATTGCTTCCTTTGGCAGTAAATCAATTTGCCAAAGACTGGCAGCCTTCCCATTGGTGCCTCTGCTGTTCTTGCCCTTTCCATTTCCCCTCCTTCCCCTTTGGAGGCCAGAGAGAAAGGAAGAATTCTTTTCAGCCCATTCAGATGAAATCACGGTGAGCCTCAAACACACCCCTTCACCTGCTACAACTGCCAGACCGCATCATCTGAATTTCCTGGCCCGGATTCTTGCCTCAGCTTCAGTTTTCACAACCAGATACAAGTGACGGAGCAGCAAGGAAAACCCTCGGATGTATCACCACTTTCTGCCAACTCACTTGGGGTGGTTTGCAGGGCATCACTGGGCATAAGCGTCACCCAACCACCCTACCAGGAGCGGCGTGAGAGTCCGAGGCCACCATTGGTTAGGTGAAAGGCGAGGAGTTGGGTGGTCAAAAAGGGATTTGAGGCAAGGCTTTCCAGCTCCGCACAATGGAAAACCTGTGCCAGCTCCAGCCCTCGCTCGCCCGCCCGCCCGCCTCCGTGCCAACGGATTTAGAGGAGGCTCGGAGGATGGAGTAATGGGAGAGTCCAATCTCCACTCAGACAGGAAGTTCCTTTAGGGCGGGGTTGAACCACCTGTGAACTCTCAGCCTAATTTACACCCTTGGTAGGTAGGGTGGAGAGGGAATCTGTTCCCTCCGCTCCCTGGAGCAGAGGTGGGGAGCCAGGGCCCTTTTATGACTTGTGGACTTCAACTTCCATAATGCCTGGGCCAGCATGGCGGAGCAGGCCTGCCTCAGGAATTCTGGGAGCTGAAGTCCACAAGTCATAAAAGGGCCCCACTCTCCTGCCCCGGAGCAACTAAGGATGCAACTGCCAAGGAATCACAGGAATTAGCAATAAACAAGGAGTGTGAGGAGCTCCTGAAGGAAGCCAAGATGCAAATTTGCCACTTCCGCCCTGAGCCCAAAACCATCTACAGGTAGTCCTCGACTTACAACCGTTTGTTTAGTGACCGAAGTTACAACGGCATCGAAAAAAGTGACCTATGATCCTTTTTCACACTTACGACCGTTGCAGCATTCCTGTGGTCGCCTGAACAAAACTCAGAGGCTTCGCAACTGGCATGTACTTAGGACGGGTGCAGTGTCCCCGGGGGTTACGGGATCCCCTTTAGTGACTTTCCGACAAGCAAAGTCAGTGGGGAAGCCAGGTTCTGCCTAGCAACCAATATTTGCGTATCCATTGTGGTTATAAGTCAAGTCAACTCAAACTCAAACTCAAATTCAAACTCAAACAAATCTAAGACGTTTAACCACACTTTGCTTTGAAATCCCATTTTTTCAAAAAACAACAACAACCACCAAGTCCTTGCTAAAGTATCTTCTTCTTCTTGTTAGGTTTTTAGACTTGAGGAAATCTGTCTCACGGCAGATGACAGAAATGGAGTCAGTCTTACATAAGAGGCATTCTGGAATCTCCATCGAGTCACATGACTCTTTGGGTAGCATCAATCCAAAACTACGCAAGAGGACAAAGTTGCCAAGAGCTGAGCCAAGGTTTAATGATCAGGGAAAGCACAGCCGTCTATAAATAAACTCAATTAAAGTGAAGTCACTTCTACTCCAAGGAAGAAGCCGGCTAGTTAAATAGAAAGAATACACACGAAACAATTCTCTACGTTGCTTTCTTCTTAGAAAACTAAATTAAGAACTGTAATTAAACACCAGTTTATGGAAAACACAGAAACATGTGACCTTGACTATGGGTAATAAATCAACCTATATTGAGTAAAAGGATTGCAACTAATTAAACACAGCATAATAAAAAAAAAAAGCATTCCTGAGAGAAAAAAATAAAATCTACTTCCCAGTTGTTCAAACATCAACCTAGTATGTATGGTAGGTAGATTTGCAGACAATCGGATGAGATCTGCTGGAGTTGCAATAGTAAAGAGCCACTTTCCTTGTCACTTTTCTCTTGTTTTGGAGGAGAAAAATCGTAAATGCAGGTTTATTGAATGACTCTTTATATGAATCTTTACTCAACTATATTCTATTTTGAAGTTTTTAAGAAGAGATTGGAACACCATTTGTCTGGGATGAACTTACTACCAAGAAAATTGGTAGAGGATTTAAGCATGATTCTCCAGGATTAACATTGGAGCCAATTTCTGGAAGACAAAGGCCGTATTTATTTTTAACTTACTTTAATTATTTCAATTTATACGGCTTCCCATCTCATGGAAAGTGACTCTGGGCAGTGTACAACAACCCAATAAAACAGCATATACAGAAAACAATTAGTACTATTGTGTAACAATTAGTAACTATTGTGTAACAATAGTTACACAATGATTTAAAAAGCATTAAAAACACCGAGCAACCTCAGGAACCCCGAAAACCAATCAGGTTCTTTTTATCAAATCCTCTCCAACGTCCCTTCCCCCACCAGAAAATCAGACTGAATTACGGAGGTCCACTTGGGGTCTTTCTGGAAAACTAACAATGGGGTAAATCTCAGAGGGAGCACAATGCGGTTTCCTCTCCAAGGGGGAAAGGCTCAGCAGCCTGGGAAAATTGGTTTTTAGCAATCGGTGTACATTTCAGTCTTACATCAACAGGACTTCACAAGATTATTCACACACATTCATACTTCAGAGTGAAGCAGAGGTTGGGACACAATGCACTTTCCTGGCACGCTTAGACCCATCCCAAGCCAAGCTGTCGAGGCTGTTGGCACAACCCAAGGCCAAGAATGTCAGAAACGACAGGGGAGGGGTCTGGCAGTCCTCGGGCCGGGCTCACTGCTCTGCCAAGAGCAAAGAACGCAAAGCTGGAGAGGCAACTGGCATTGAGAAAAACACGCCGCATAGAATAACAGAATAGCAGAGTTGGAAGGGACCTTGGAGGTCTTCTAGTCTAACCCCCTGCTCAAGCAGGAAACCCTATCCCGGGTGTCGGCAACCCGTGGCTCCGGAGCCATGTGCGGCTCTTTGGGCCCTCTGCTGTGGCTCCCTGTCCCATCACTGGTTGGCCCCGCCCCTCGCCCCTTTTATTTTTTTTAGATATTTTTGGAAATCTGGGCTGGCTGAGGAACGATCGCCAGCCGCAGCGGAGGCTTCCCTTCAGGCGACCCTCCTCCCCCTCCTCCTCTTGTGACCCCCTGGTGGGCTGTAGCTGAGCAAAGAGCATGCGCACGTGCGGGAAAACCCTCCTCAAGTGAGCGCCAAAGTGCAGGAAAAGCACGCGCAGGGCAGGCCAGGGGGTCACGAGAGGAGGAGGAGGAGTGGGGGGGAGGAGGAGGACGGTTGCGGACGAGAGAGAGAGAGAGAGAGAGAGAGAGGGAGAGAGGGAGAGAGAGGGAGAGGGGGAGGGAGGGAGGGAGAGAGAGAGAGAGAGAGAGAGATACAGAGTGATATACAAACCTTCTGCCAATCTCTTCTTAAAAACTTCCAGTGTTGGAGCACCCACAACTTCTAAAGGCAAATTGCTCCATATTTCTAGGTTGCTTCTCTCCTTTATTTATTTTATTAGTCCTATTTCTATGCCGCCCACTCTCCGAGGACTCTGGGCGGCTTACAACAATCAACAGTATAACTAAACAGCGTATTGCCCCCAACAATCTGGGTCCTCATTTTACCCACCTCGGAAGGATGGAAGGCTGAGTCAACCTTGAGCCGGTGAGATTTGATCCGCTGATCTGCTGAACTAGCAGTCAGCTGAAGTAGCTGCAGTACTGCACTCTAACCACTGCGCCACCTCTTTTTTGGTTACTTACTCTTTTTCCTTGGTTACTTTCCATCCATTGCTTCTTGTCCTGCCTTCAGGGGCTTTGGAGAATAGGTTGGCCCCCTCTTCTTTGTGGCAGCCCCTGAGATATTGTTATGATGTCACCCCTAGTCCTTCTTTTCATTAAGCTAGACATACCCAATTCCAGCAACCGTTCTTTATATGAAGAGAAAGAAAAGCCTGTATCTAGGACAACTCTGCGGGATGCATCGTTCCAATCTGTTCTCAAAAAAACCACAACAACCTTCTAACCCCACCGATACCAAGAAGAGCCCACATTCTGCACAAATTATTCAAACTGCTTAAAAAGAAGGGAAGGAGTGGGAAGGAGTTTTTTGGGAAGAAGGACAAAGGCAAACCCCCCAAATCCTTCTGTAATTTGCGACGGAATCAGACAAACTTCCCAAAAGAGATTTTCTAAATTCTCCAAGCAGGGGCCTTTGCTTCTCCAGCCTTTGGGGATAACCCCGATCCTAACTCTGCCAAACATATGCCTGGCTATGCTCTAAGGAGATATTCTTCTGAGCTGAGAGCCACCAGGAACCGAGAAGCAGGCCACTAGACCAGAGTCTCCAAAGTCGCAACTTTAAGACTCGTGGGCTTCAACTCCCAGAATCCCCCAGCTGCTGGGAAATTCTAGGAGTTGAAGTCCATGAGTCTTAAAGTTGCTGAGTTTGGAGACCCCTGCACGAGACCATCAAACGCAATCCATACCTGGCTGGCTGTGGCGATCGAGGCTTTGGCTTCTCTTTCTCTTTCTCACGCTCTTTCTCCCGTTCCCGATCTCGGTCCCGGTGTGGGCGTTCCTTGTCATCTCGCTTGATGCGCTCCCGCTCCCTCTCCCACTCTTCTTTCCGCCTCTGGCGCTCCTTGTCCCGTTCCCGCTCCCTTTCACGCTCCCGCTCTCTTTGCCGCCTTTCTCGCTCCCGTTCCCGCTCCCTCTCTCGCTCCCGTTCCCGCTGCCGGTTCTCCCGATCCCTCTCTCGCTCCCTTTCCTGGAGAAGGAAAGAAAGAATAAACCAGGTTACAGGTTACCTTTGACCCACAGCAAGTCTTGAATCATGTAACACCAAGGAAAGTCTGTAGTTGGCTCTACAACACTTAATGACTTCATTCTCTGGATATTTACTCCCAGAGGCCCACCATTCAACTAATAAAATTACAGGTTGTTCCTCCCCAAGCTTTGTTCCAATCTCTATGTGTATAAAAGCCACACTTCTTGTTTCTCAAAATTCCTGGAGCAATCTGAGACACGCAAGCAAAGAATGCTGGCTAATGGATGGAGAGACTGCAGGTAGTCCTCGACTTACAACAATTAATTTAGTGACTGCTCAAAGTTACAACGGCACTGAAAAAAGTGATTTATGACCGTTTTTCACACTTAAGACCATTGCAGCATCCCCAGGGTCACCTCATCAAAATCCAGATGCCTGGCAACTGACTCATATTTATGATGGTTGCAGTGTCTCCGGGTCATAGGGTCCCCTTTTATTTAACAATCGTGTTGCTAACTTAACACCTGCAGTGATTCACTTAACAAATGTGGCAAGAAAAGTCATACAATGGGACAAGAAAAGTCGTAAAAAGGGGCCGAAACTCACTTAATAAATATCTCACTTAACAACATAGGAATTTTGGGCTCAATTGTAGTCGTAAGCCGAGGACTGCCAGTATCGCTACAGCCAAATGGGTTGTCACTCTTGAGCTGCTTCAGAACAAGCACCTGTCCGAAGTCGAAGAGGAAGCCCAGCCCGGAGCAGGCACTTACCTTACTCAGTCTGTAATTGCGGTAGGGGTCTGGGTCGGTGTACTGTACCCTGAAGTTCTCATATTGCCCTCCCCGCCAGAAGCGTTCTATTTCATAATCGTAGTAGGGATCAGAATATGGATCGAGCCTGCAGAGCAATGGAAGGAAGAGGAGCGATTAATCTCATATTCTCATCAGTTATTGGCTGCAGGGTCATATTCAGCCATCACTTGAAAGCAAGAAACGTGTTTCCCTGGGAACGCCCTTTTGCAAGAATCATACAAGCAAAAAGAGTCACCACCACCCCTTCCAAAATTCCAGATTCAGGCAAATCGTATTAGCTTTTCAACGGCCGCCTCCCACAGTCTTTTGGGATTAATCTTTGAAAAACAAGCAGGGGCCAGAAATGGAAGACGCTCTAAGGAAGAGAAGGCCCTGATTAAGGGAAGGGCTTCAATGGGTCAGTAGACCATGCTTGGCTGATGCTTATGCTAAGAAGGGTGCAGTGAGAGTCCTCTATTATTTATAACTCCCCTTCTCTGGGAAAAAAATGAAGAATTAAGAGCAGAGTGCTCAGCACATCATTACTTACTTAATTAGCATACCAACAATTAGCCCAAGCAAATACTTGAAAACAAGCCTTTCTGGATTATTCCTGAAGTCAGCACAGTGATAACTTTCTATGAAAAATGCTCATCGTAATCAGTGACTGAGCCACATGGAAATAACCACAAATGGCCCCTGACAAATGGATTTTGGAATAGGCTTTGGAAAGTGTAGGCTTTCTGTTCTGCTTGCTCTCCTTGCTTCTGGGATGTCTTCAGGAAATGCCATCTATTTTTTGTACTCCTAGACGTACGTAATTATTTAAAAGTCTTGGTATTGCTGTAAATGTTGCCAAGAGGTTGCCAGCATATGGCAACCTCCAAACAGACAGGCATGCCAGCACAAAAGGGCCAGATGGAAACAAAGAACTCTGCAAACACTGACGCTGAGGTAAGAATTCTGAAGAATCAAAATGAAAGTAACATTGGCCCGATTATGAATGGAAGAGCAATGAGGGATTGCTTACCCGTAATTAATGTTCTCTTTGACATCTGTGTCACTAGTAGTTTTCAGGAAACCGGTGGAGAAAAACAGATTTATGAATCAATTAGCCATAATTACATGTTAGTCTCAAAGCAAACTGAAATTGTTTCAAAAATAGATTCTTAGGGAAGTGAAATGACGCAAACTGGGAAAAATTTCCAACTGACCAAACCACTTGAGATGTACTTAGCATTTTTGACACCTTTAAAAAACTATGTTATTTTAATCTTTGAAGTAGCCTTTAGTCCAAAGCAGTGAAAATCAATATATGCATAGAATTTTATAATCTAACATTTGAGAATCCAACAAATGAGCATAAAATGAAGCCCCTGAAAGAGACTGCACCTCAATTTTAGAAAAAGTTCCCTCCAGAAAAATATAGCAATGAAACGTTACCCACCCTAGAAAGTTTCTATGTGGATCATTTGAAGAGATTATCAATAATATTTCAAGAAATTTAAAGGCATGTTTTAGAAGAACAGCCAATTCAGAGTAATGTCCTGAAGTGGAAAAAACAAATATGGGCCCATTATTAGGGACCTTACTGGGATCAATGGCCAGAGCACTTGCAAATGTGTTTAGTCAACTAGTCTGGGTCTTGAATTAATGATGGCAAATTAAAAGATATACCTTTTCAGAATTTATCTACTGTTATGTTTCTGATGCCAACGTCTGCATTTACATGTAGTGCAACTAAGGATGTGAAGAAGAAGCCACTGCCCCATCATACCTAGCCTTAAAAGAGTTTCTTTGGCTTTATTCTCCTAGAGAGGGCTTTGCGAAGGTGGTTTAAGTCAACTGGAGTGGCTCAGAAAGACTGGGATGAGACCCCAGGTCAAAGGATCTATGATCCAGACATACCAATCCACTCAAAACTGCCAGAGACACTGAAACCTCCTTCACAAAGCTCTCTCTAAGGCAGCCCTAACTCTTTTGAGGTTAGGTATGATGGACCAGGGGCCTCAGACTCCTTGAATGGAAGGACACATCTTAAACCCAGCCACTGTACTGAAAGATGCTCCAAGAACCACAAGGGGCAGTCAGAGCAAAACCTGCCCGTGGGAAGCAGGAGTGGGCTGCTGCTGCAGTACCCAATGTGTTCCACATAAAGCGCCTGAGGCAGGCAAGCCTGGGGGTGATTTTCAACAAGGCAGAAAACGCAGCCATTGATGAAATGCAGCTATTCCGCTCTACATGTGCAGTGCTGCCACCAGGATCCAAAGGGTCGCTTCGGATAGCGGGATGGGCGGTGCATAAATTTAATCAATGAATAAACGGCTATGCAGGTGATAAAAACACACCAGGCTGCAGGCACACTGCAAACAGTAGCAGCCAAGACAGGATGGGACAACCGTGCAAGAGCCGGCTAACTGATCAGCCAACAGCACCCCCTGGTGGATGGCAAGGGGACCGGAGAGGAAGGCACAGAGAGAGGCAGCAGCCCCCTACCTTGAATCCCGCACGTCCCGAGTGATGCGATAGTTCCAGTCTCGTAAAAATTCATTTTCCTTGTCGAATTCGCGTTCATCTTCCCCAATCGTTACTGTAAACCGTTTTTCTTCAAAATCGGGTTCTTGTTCTTTCCTCATGGTAGCCTTTTTCAGCACCTGGTGGGGGGAGCGGGCAGGAGCATTAGTTTCCCAAAGGGATGACGACATAGGCACAGCATCCCTCCCCAGCCTGACGCCTCCAGAGGTATGGGGGCAGCAACTCCAGAATTCCCAAGCGGCACATCCGGAATGCCTGCACATCTGGAAGTCACTGGCTGGGAAAGCTGCATTGTGTTGTTCTAAAACACAACAGGGAATTTTCAGATTAAGATTCTGAACACCTGGCCCTTTTTTTAGAACCACCAAGGCTGAATCTTACTTCTTTATGTTAGAGTTGCACAACGCACCTGGAAATAAACCCGCTTCTCCCCCCCCCCCCCCCCCCAGACACTTGACTTAAACAACTTTGAGGATGAATCTTGAGTACCATTCATTCAGCGCTGTTGCAACTTCAGTCACTGAATGAATGGTTGGTAAGCGAGGACAACCAATGAAGGGACTTCTCAGCCCTTCCTCTCCCCTGTTCTGCACAAGGAGCAAGAAGAACCAGCTTACCTCCTTTGCGTGTCGGAGGCCCCGTTCCCAGGCACTTTCTGTTGGAGGGTCGGGAGGTGGGGGAGGGAAGATTTCATCCACACCGGGCCCTCCCTGTTAAGAAAGAGGGGAGGAAGATTCCAATGATGTTCATTGTCACAAAGCCATCTTTTTTTACTCCAGAAAAGCTACCAGCTGCTAGGTGATTGGCCTCACTTTGCTCCTAGGTTGCCTGTAAGCAACTACAGTGTTTTCCACACGTGCAGCATGGCTCAGGTGGACTGGATTCTTAGTCCAGAAGAGAAACTGTGCAAACACTGAAGTATCCGGCTTCTCTCTGCTCCAATCAGGGTTGCTTGTACAAGACTTCCAGTATCTCTGCTCTTCTAATATTAGACCCACAATGTTCTAACACAAGATCCCCAAATGCACGCCACGCTTATTACGTGGCCAGGTGGCCTGGCTCTGCCATCTCCTTCTCCTCCTGTATGTCTTGTGCTCATTATCCATTTGAAACAAGGGGCGGTAGAAGAGACATTTAGCAACCATCCAGGGGTGCTTGTTTTCCCCAAATTCTCATACCACAGATAGGGTCACAGCATCCTCAAATTCAGGCAATAAACACTGATACAATACTGTACCCAAGGGTTGGCTGGCATCAGAGGGTGAGGACCAGGGCCAATAGGAGGGGCACCATTAGAAGAGAAAGGAACTGGTTTGGTAATCAGAGAGTAGTTTCCTTTGTCATTCACACCAGGATGAATAAATCGGCAGTTTATGCCCCAAGTACAGTTCCCTATGGAGAAATAAGCAGAAGGGTTTACAAAAAGGCCCAAACAAAACACACTTCACATAAACCACAAGATACCTGTCTGAGAAAGTCTGTCAACACAACGCAACCCTTCTCTTGCCTTGTCCTGTTCTTCAACCACTGAGTTATGTGAAGGAGATTCTTCTAGAGAATTGGTTTATTTAAATAAATTGTATTCTGTACTTCAAATGTTTTCCTTGCACGGCTTGCACTATGAAGTAAACAACCGAAAAAAGGCTACATACAAAAAAAATATATTCAAAAATTGAAACTGCAGCACAAATTGCATGAGAACCAAAGAACCACACCAAATATTTTTTTTTAAAAAAAATGGTTGCCATCCAAACAATCAACAATGGCAATTGTGCTAAATTCATGTCGATCAAAATAGTTGTGTAATGCTGATAGCTATACTAAGTTTCCCTACGCGGAGACAGTGTTACTGGATGAGGGTTACTGCCTTTAAGCTCCATGTTTGAGCTTCTTTAAAGCATTTGAATACTGAGAGATTTCGGTGTAAGCATTTTGGTGTAAGGTCACCTCTGACAGCTAGAAACCATCTAAGGAACAGAGGAGAAGCCACAAGATCCTGGAGGGTGGCTGTCCAAGAAACGGAGGTTCCCTGCTGTTGCTCGGGAGGGACGGACACAATTGGCTTTAATGTGTACCTTTCACAAAAAAACGGCAGGTAAGACGTGGCCTCATTTTTCTGTCATTGGGATCTTTCACCTCTCCCTCCTCCAGGTCATCATCCTGAAAGACAGAGAGAGACAGGAACTCAGAAGGCAGAAGTTGCGATGACAGCAAGCCTTCAACCTCGAGAACTGGAGCAACCCAAGAAGATGAGAAACCAGAGAAGGAAGATGGATTCCCACAGCCCACGTGCTCCTCAACATGTGAATGGTTATAAGAGGACACTCACATTTGATCTCCCCAACTTCTTCTGATGCTCCTCGCTAGCATTCTCTTCTAACCCTCTACGCTCAGGCTTTTGAAAATGGTCAAGCAGAAAGTTGGCATTTTGGTTTCAAGGCCAACTTGGTCTTCCTTTCAGAACTCTCCTCAGTCCAACCACTGAGCAATACGCCTTTCTTGCTCTCATCCTGCAGGCTTAACTGCGATAACATCAGCACCCCCTACTCTTAAAAGACTCAGCAGACGACTTAATCCATCTTCAAAAAGGTGAAGCAGATCTTGCAACATGGGGTAGGATAAGTAAGCATGGAGCTGAAAGCTAGCACTAAGAAAATGGAATGTTCTTTGCAACAACTTTCTAAATTAATATTGGAGGCCTCAGATAATAAAATGCTGATGCCATTTCTCCAGAATCTGTGCCAATCTAAGAATTTAGCCCCTGCAACAACCAATGATGTCAATGAAAGTCATGCTTTCCTTAAGCACTTTCAGAGGGAATTACATTGTAAGAAGAAACTTTTTGATTTCCGAACAAGATAGATATTAACTATCATCTGGCAGGAAAAGCTGTGGTCCAGAGCTTCTCGGCCATGTCAGCTAATCTGCACTTGGCTTCCTTGTCACTTCCTACTTCAAGTATGCATCACAACAGGTCTCCCTCTTTTCTCCTGGGAGGAAAACAATTGCTGCTTTGCAGCCTCAGATGTTATCTGGGTATCTACAGGGCTCTTAGGACCACCCCTTTCCAATCCAGACCAAGGGCACTTGCCAAGCTGGATGTCTATGAAATGACAGGTCGTTCTACTGCCATCAGGGGCTGAGCTTGACCAGTAGAGTGACAGAAAATGGTACCAAGATTCAGCAACTGCTCCCAGGATTCTGAACGCAAATGTTGCTATGTGCCAAAGAATTAGAGCACCTTCCCAATTCTTGCAATGGTCATACTGTGGAAAGTTTGGCAGTTGAAACCTATGCATTGGAGGGTGCCTGGTTGGAGAGAACTAACTCCACCCCCAACCTTTGGCTCTGCTTGTTCCGAAGCATTTGAGGTTTATAGCAACTCAAGGGCTTTTCTGAGAAATGAGGTCAATAATGTAACCCCCCCCCCCAACAGCTTTTCAAAACCCAAACTGATCAGCAACTTTTTGCACAGAAGCAATGCAAGTCTTTCATTATTATGTTGCTGATTCTTCTGAGTAGTTAAAACATTTATGACATTAAGTAAGGAAATGGCTAGATTAGAGTGACCCAGCAATGTTGTGCTTTTGGAATAAGATGGTGCATGTCTAGATCCCACTTTATTGACCTTTCTGTATTGCAAAGGGCTATGGGGACCCGTTTTCTCCCAGGGACACTCTTGGTGGGGAGGAGGGGGAATGCAGAAGGGACCTGAACTTACATCAATCTCGCCATCATCAATTTCTCCATCTTCTTCCTTCTTCTTCTCCTTGGGAGGCTCCTGCCCATCCTTCTCATTGTTGCTTTTGGGGGTAGGCTGTTTTTCACCTCCCGGAGGCTCGTCTCCCTTTTCTTCTTCCTCTTCCTCCTCCTCCTCCCCCACAGCCTTGTCAGCCTCATCGTCTGCAGGAATAGTGCTAGGCTCCTCGGGAACCTCCTCATCATAATCCAGTTCATGCTCATCCAGTTCCCGAATGACCGAGGAGGCTTCATCACCCAGGTCATTTGCCCCCTCTTCCACTTGCTCAACACGCAGGGAGGACTTGAGTGGTTGGCTTTGATCATTATGATCAGAGTCCGGAGACTTGGTTTCACTTAAACGCTCCTCTTCCTCTGAGGGAAGGCCTTCCTCCTCCCCATGGCTCAATGTTCTAGTTGCCCGATCTGCACCTTTTCCCAAACAGGCACCCTGTCCTTCCTCCCCATCCTGCTCTGAACTACTCCCTTTCAGGATTTCATCGTCAGAGGGCTGGTGGTCATCCTCCTCTTCGTCTTTCTCACTGGGAGAGTGGGGGTTTTGCTCAAGTGTTTCAGAAACATCCATCAGGACCCACTAGTCTGGAAGAGAGAAAAGGCTCAGATTAAAAAAAGGACAAAAGTGGATTCGTAGCAGCTTCTTAACTAGAGATTCGTTAAGCTGTCACCTCAACATTTTTAGCTTGCAATGCGCTTCACCACCCCATATTTCAATGCTGGCCCACAAAAGTAAAAGAGCGTGAATGAGATTCTCAAAGAAGAGCTGTTTTGTAGTATCTAAAGGCCAAAGTAAATCAAAAACATTGACAATTGTTTCCTGACAAGATTTTAACTTTTTAACAGAAACTGTCCATTTCTGACCACAAATGAAGCAATCTATCTATAAATTAAAGCACCAAGAGGGAGACAGACGCTCCCCTCCTGCAGCCAAGTTAAGAATGCACCCCATCACCCTGTCAAGGCAAGGCAGAGGATAACAGAACCCATCATCCACTACAGTCCATCCAATGGAATATAGTCCCACAGACCTTGGAAGTGGCCACAGTTCCAGCATCGCCCACCCGCTTTCCAGAGGTGTCAAAAGGCGGATCCCCCACCCCAGTCTCGTGAGCAGCTCCGCCCCACCGGCCAAGGATGATGGGAGGCGCAGGCCGAGGCCGCAGCCCCCGCCCGGGCAAAGGTGGCCCCTGGGCTGCACCCAGACCTCCCCGACCTTCGCCTTCGGGGGATCGGAGCGAGCGCTGAGCCCATCCGGCCCGGCGGGCTGCAGCGGATGGGAGTTGTAGTCCGGCGCCTGCGGAGGCGGTAATCCTGCGGGTGCCCTCGAGGTCATCGCTAGCGAGACCCAGAAGATCGCTTCGGGGACGGCGGGGCGTGGAGGCCGCAGCCCGCTCGTTCGCCCGGGGCTCTGGCGTCAGGCCGGGCCTCCCCGTAGGAGCAGCGAAGCGACAGGCAGCGACGCCCCCGGCGACTTCCCTGAAGGCTCGATGCCGGCCCCGGCATCCCCGGCCGTCGCGGCCCGTAAGCGGGGCCCGCCGCTCCTCACCTGGCCGAGCGGGAGGGGGTCGGGGGAGGGAGCGGGGAAGCGGCTCCGGGAGGCGGCGGGGCGCGCGACAAGGCCTCTACTGGCGGCAGAGCAGGGCGGCCATGGCGTGACGTCATGCACGCGCGACGCCGCCAGCGGCGGCGACGGCCTCCCACCTACTCAGCGCGCCTGCGCCTCCCGGGCAGCGCGAGGCCAACGAGGAGAGGGCGGGGCCGAGCCGTTTCAGGGAAAGTGACAGTCGGGCGTGGGCCGCCCCTTACGAGCCCGTCTTAGCCAATCGGGAGACGGAAGGAGGGAGCCAGAGACCGGGCGCCTGCGCACTCCGGGCTCGCTTCTCGGCTGCCGGAGAGACTGGCGGGTTCGGCGCCTTGTCGGCTGGGAGGGATGGGCTTTGTAGTCCGCTGGGGGGGGGGGGGGGGGGGGCGATGGGTTTACTGGTGCGACAGAGGTGGCGTTGCGCGACGGAGGATGGCATCCAAGACGTCGGCTGAGCATGTGCAGAGCGCCTGGTTTCCTTCCCGGGCAGGAAACGACCCCCTCCCAGCAGCCCCTCCCTCGGGCCTCAGGGAAGCCTCCGACCGGCCGTGGGACAACGAAGCCCATGCTCCGCAACCCGCCCCTTTCCGACGAGAGCGGAATCGGCCATAGCCGCATCGTTGAGACCAGGGGTCCCCAAGCATGGCCGCTTTAAGGCTTGTGGACTTCAACTCCCAGAATTCCCCAGCCAGCAATGCTAAACTAAGCCATGGCAGCTGTGATGGCTGGAGAATTCTGGGAGTTGAAGTCCACAAGCCTTAAAGCGGCCAATCTTGGGGACTCCTGGTTTAGACTCCCATGCCGCTTCCCAGCCCCCTCTAAGCGGTGGACAGAGCCAGCCTGCTTCCCCCCAACAATCCAAGAGACCGCCTTCTGCCACCAGGAGCCTCCCACCGGCCAGTACGCTCCCACAGAGAGGGGCTCCTCAGGGTGCCCTCGGCCAAACAGTGTCGACTGGCGGCCCCCAGGGGGAGAGCCTTCTCTGTGGGGGCATCAGCCCTCTGGAATGAGCTGCCCCTGGAGATACGGAGGACCCCGGATTTACGCACTTTCCGCCGTGCCCTCAAGACCTTTTTATTTCAACAGGCTGGCCTGGCCTAACTTCCTTTTAAATTGTTAATTTTAAATCTGTTTTAAAACAATAGGGGTGTTTTAAATTTGGGCCAAAGTATTTAATGTATTTTAAATGGTTTTTTTAATGTTTGTATTATATGTATTTTATCTTTTGGCTGTTCACTGCCCTGAGTCCTTTGGGAGTAGGGCGGTATATAAATTCAATTATAAAATAAAAATATAAAAACAAAATAATCGGGGCCCTGGACCCAGAATCCGCTGCCCTTAGGATCTGCTCCAGGGTGAGAGCCGGGATCCCCACCCGATCCCTTTAGTGGCTGCAGGCAGACCCCGGCGGAGGCGAGGAATCGGGCAGCCCCACCGGCCTCTTTGCTCCCTGCTCCGTGCAGGGTTTCCGCCGCGCTCTCGGCCTCCTCCCCACTTGCCCTCCATGGGCCAAGTGGAGCCCTTTCCAGAGGGGTCAAAACGCAGATCCTGTCCCCCACCCCCTTCCGTGACCCTGGCCAGAAGGAAGAATCCAGGCAGAACTAGCAAATCCCGCCACCAACATCTGCCTTGAAAAGAGATTTCAAAGGACACGGAGCTTCATTCCAGCCTTTCTGATGTCCCTCCCTAAGCTGCTCTGCATAGAAAGAAACTCGGCAGGGAATCCGGCGCTCTTTGCTGGTTATGAAATTGAACAGAAGAGGGAGCTCAGACCCAGCAGAGTTAATGCACAGAAACCTCCCCTATTCTGGGCTGAAATGTTTGCTGCAGAAAGCCCCATAAAAGAAACATTTATTCTGTGGGGACAGAGACCACCAGCTGGCTACAGAGATTCCTATGGAAGAAGCATCGGCCATAAAAATTATGGCAGTGGGCCTCTATTCGTTCCTAGTCTGCTAGTTTTAATTCAGTTCTTTTTATAAATAACTCAAGGCAGTGTACATACCGAATACTTCTTCCTCCTCCTGTCTTCTTCACAAGAACCCTGTGAGGTAGTGTGGGTTGAGGGAGAAGGAATGGCCCAAAGTCACCTAGCTAGCTTTCATGGCTAAGGCAAGACTAGAACTCACCGCTTCCTGGTGTCTAGCCTGATGCCTTAACCACTAGGCCAGGCAGCCGTTTGCTGGCATTTGGCCCTCATTTTTTAAACACCTTGGGGGAATCAAACAAACATCTGGAGGTATGAGGGCAAGATCCCAAGCTTTGAATCTGCCACTTAATGGTGTTTGTAATACGTTACAAAGCCTGTTTTCTGGAAATCGTACAAGGCACCATTTCTTTAGACAAAATAGAAAAGGACAATGCTTAGTTGGAGAAACATGTTTTGGGGTGAACCCCTGGCTTGTGCTTGTTACCCAAACGTGAATCTAATGACCGTCAAACTACAATGTGGCACTTGAATGACGGTGAATACTTAAGTATTTATAAATGTGAGAACCTATATTAATATAATATCTATTTTAAGACTGTGATTTTATAGAGACATCCTAGAAGAAAAACACCATAAACCCAATGAAATTTATTTCAGAATGAGCTTCCTATAACCCTGACCTTTCCCCCAAGTATAAAATGTGTAGGTAACACTTACTTCTGGTTTGCCGTTTTTAAAAAGTAGATTTTCTAATTCTTGCAAATCATCTAAGGCAAGTTCCAGGTTTTTCCCCATCATCGGAAAAGGATGTACAGTACAACATGGGAGCAGTGGTATCTTCAAACTGAAGCAACAAATCAAAGAAGGCCTGCTGAGAATTATCTGCAGGCCTCCTCACAAAATGAACAGAAGCTGAAATGATCATTTTTTAAGGGGAAAAATCCATTATACATTAAAGGAAGAGACCCAATGTTCCTGGGTTTGAGCTGGAGTTCCTGTAGCATTTGTTTCATTGGCCTGAAGTGCAGAACAAGAGCTGGAAGTACGATTAGAATTTCTTTCATGAAATTCATATAGAGAGAGAGAACTTCTGCACTGGGTGACAGGGAGATACTTTTGCAGAACCTGAAAAGAATACTGATAGCGTATCAGTTTTGGAAGACAATACCTTACTGCAATTTTTCACTGCATTCTTTCAATTTTAGCCTTCCAGCTGACAGCAGGAAGGTCACCAGATACAAGATATGAAAATGCTTCTTAATTTAGATACCCCTCCTTTTTCCCCCCAGTAGATTTATTTGTTAAATTTATTTGCCACCCACCTTATTTGGAATGTTCAGTTAAGCGATATGGAATAGGCTGAGTCTGGGGAACATGAGACAGTGAGGGAGGGCCGTCTGTCAGCTCCAGATGGCCTTAGTTGCTTTGTTTCAGAGGTATAGTGGGATGCTCATTTTCTTGAGCCAAAATCTCCACATCTGGCACAGAAAGTACGAAGATGAATCATTTTCAAATTAGGCAGGCCATCCCTTTCATATATCATTCTTTGTATCCATCCCTCCCTCCCTCTTATCAAGTGAGAGAGGGGGAGAGAGATAATTTCACATGATTCCCCTTAGAACCTTCTCCCTAACTCGCTCAGAACTCCTCAGTCATTTTCCATCTTCATTGGGCCAAAAGTCACTCATGATAGTGAGATGGGCAGCATATAGATTTAACAAAAGGAACACATAAATACATACATCCTACCTGGGCTGAACCATTTACTAAGATGGAAGAGGTGAGGACAAAAACTAGCTTCCTAAGACAGAGTTGCAGGATCCTACAGGTAGCAAGTCTCAAGTGTGGGCATTGTGCTCAGCACTAAGGAGAACATTGCAGAAGTCTGAGGGAAGCAGAAGTTTCCAACATCGGTGGTTGCTGGCCTCTTTCAGCACCTCCCTTCATGGACAGCACCATAGTTGGCATTCCCAGCCTGCTTTGGTCATTGGAAGATGTATGCCCCCTGCCTCCCACCTCACATGGACATCTCAACAAGGAAAAAAAGTAAAACCCAAGGAAACTCCATCAACTGTTGCTTCAGAAGTGTGACTTGAAAGTACTCCCTTTGAGGAAGAAGAATTAGAAATTCTGGAATGCTTGGCTCACTGTTAAGAGCAACAAGCCCTACCCAGCATTACATAGAAAGTTATGTATTCTGAATGCACAGAATGAAATATTTACCAATAAAGGAGAATATTTGTAGCTCAGGATTGAACTGAGGGGCCTCTGTTTGAAAACAGCCAAGCTCGCATTTGAAACCAAGTGAGCTTGCAGGGCACCAAGGACTCTTCTGTTGAATTCCCAAATACTTCAGAACTTTTAACCAAAGGACTGCATACTTTGGTATCATTAGGAGCAATTTTCTAACAGACCCATCAACAGCCTAGAGATGGACTTTGAGTGGAATGGAATGTGATCTAAAATTATTTTCAGGGCCCACAAAGAGCTTTAAGGGTCTCAAGCTTTAGGTCTTAAAGAATTTCAATGAGCTTTATCAAGTGAAAGTTTAAAAATTTCAAGATAACTTCTTGTGTTTAATATAAACATTTTATATAACGTTAACAGTATTACTTTTCATTTTAAATGATATACACCATTGGCCAAATATTGCCAGTAATCACACTGCATCCATTCCATTCAAATGATTGAGCTCCATTCATTTAAAACCAAGTTAGTATATGTGATCCTCTCTCTGAAAGTATACTCAGAAGTAATAAGTTTTCCATCTATAATTAAATCTCCAGTTCTAGAAAATCTTCTATCTTCTCATTTCTTGAACTGAATAAATTTATGCTCTTGCTTCAGAAGGGAAACGGTAAAAAAAAGGAACAAAACAGTAAGATCAGGAGGCAAAAGTTGCTACCATATTTTAAAGTAAATTTTAAATATGGATTTGAGATAGTAGATATTAATTTCTTAATGTCAAGGAGGAATTGCATCACCCAAACTGAGAGAGACCTCTGGGCTAACTCAGTCTGGTCCATCAATCAAAATTATTGACACTCAGTTGTTTAAGAGGAGCCACAGCAAAATAATTCTTGCTCCTCGACTTTATTTACATCATGCGCGTAATAAAAAGTGAATTCACATAAAAAGACTAAGAGTTCACTTCACTCAAAACAAATTCCCAGGCTGATGATCTGGCAATCAACGAAAGCTTACGTCAGGCATCTTTGCTGCTTTAATGCTTGGGTTCACACATGAGGCCTAAAGCAATATCTGTTGACTAAGCCACAACTGGCTGAGATTCTAAACCAAGTTAACAAGCCATATATCATCATTAAATTAAATCTTTTCATTGTTCCTATCACCCATCTCCTCCCACTTATGACTGTACGACTGTAACCTTGTTGCTGGTGTCCTTACGATTTATATTGACTGTTTCCCTAACATAACATTGGCATCCTTCAGTCTCAAGAGACTATGGTATCGTGCTCTGGAAAGAGGTCCTAAAACAGCATCTAGTGTGACCAAAAAGGCCAATTCGAGAGTGGCAATCCCTTCCACACTGAGGGCAGATACATTCTGTCCCTATGTTTCCCTATGACTACCATTAAGTGTTGTACCTTATGATTCTTGACGAATGTATCTTTTCTTTTATGTACACTGAGAGCGTATGCACCAAAGACAAATTCCTTGTGTGTCCAATCACACTTGGCCAATAAATAATTCTATTGTATTAAAAAGCCAGGATGGCTGCATTCAGACATGCTAAACCTAAACCAAACAAGCCCCAGGATGCAGAATCAGTGTTACTAAACCAAGCCAAGCAGACTGCAAACCACATCATGGCTTAATCAAAGGAGCGTACCCTGCTGGCATTCTCTGCTCTTGGTTCCAGTTTGCATATTTTTATGTCCTGGGGAGGAAGGTGGGGGGTGGGGGACTCCCTAAGGACGATGCTGAATCCCACAAATTTCACCACGGAAGGAAATGGGGCCCCTTTTTGTCAGCTTGCAAAATTCATCAGCCCAGAGAAAATTCTGCATGTAAGGATGGATCAAAATCCAGGCATTTCTCCCTTATGACACCCCCTAAAACATCTTCTGTCTAATCAGGCAACGTAGGCATACAAACCCAGCAGCAAAAGGCTGGCATTGCTTTGATTTGCTGCCCGCTGTCTGATTGTGCTTCTCCGCAAGTTTGTGTGTGTGTGTGTGCGTGTGTGTGTGTGTTGGTTTTTGCAGGCGGTGAGAGGGTCTCTTCGCTTACAGGTTAGTGTCTGTGGAGGGGGCTGGATCAGCTGATGGGCAGCCCCCTGCATCCCTGAGCAGAACCAGCGGCACAGAGGAGCCGGAGGCAGCTGCGGTTAAGAGAGAGCTTTCTGGGCGCTGCTGCTTCTCCCCCAAAGTGGGGGGCGAGGGGGAAGTCATCCTCGTCTTCTCTGAATGGTCCAGAAGGCTCAGAAGAGGATGCCTGAGAAAGGCGAGTTCTGCAGAAAAAGTTTGCTGGTGGCAGGAGGTAGGGCTGTGTGTGTGTCTGTGTGTGTGTGTGTGTGTGTGTGATTGCAAAAGGGGGATATGAAGGTATTGCTTTGTGGAGAGAGTGCGTTTATCATCTATCTGCCTGCCTCAAAAGACTACAAAGTCCGTGACCCACTTTTCTCAACACCCAGCAGATTCCTGAGTCGGATCAGGGTCAAAAAGGCAGTGGTGGGGGAGAGATTCTTGGTCCTTGTTGAGGAGGGGAGGCAAAGAGATTTCAAGGGATCTACCAGATCCCAAAGCAGGGCATTCAACCAAGCCATCTGTTGGGCTGAATAGCTTGGGGAAAATGGTGAGCCTTGGCCACTGGGAACCCTTGGGGGACCCTTTCCCCTTCGGAAGCTCCCCTTTCAGACCCTGGATGATCGGCTGCCTCCTCAGGAAGGCTGCTGGCTGAAGAAAGTTTCACTTATTTTTATTTTCAACCCAGCCCAGCCATTTTGCAGGCCCTCTTTCTTAACCCGACTTGCTCCACCAGTTGCCCGCTAAACATCAGAGAGCATCGTGGCCATCGTCCTCAACTCGGAGAAACCTCCGTGGTAGGGAAGGTGAGGGATGGGAAATGTAGTCACGACTTTAAAGGCTCTGGAAAGCTCAGGTGTTCTGCTCTCCCCCTCCCTTCAGGAAGAAGAAGAAAAAAAGAGGGGGGGGGGAGAAAAGGAGCTTTAGGGAGAGCAGAGCTTTGGGGCAGGATTGCCAAATAGGCTTCATGGGGCTAAAACGTCTGGCAGTTGCTGCCTGCGCTTCCATCTGCTCCTGCAAACAACAGCTGGATTGATGACTGGAAAGCCCTCAAACGTGAAATGAGGGGCATGTTCGCTCTTCCTCGATTCCAGCAGTGCTGACGACTTCCAAAACCTCAGCCAGACTAGACACAGGGACGGTCTCTGCCCTCCCCCTATGCCATCATTCTGCTGAACCCCTAATTCTCACAGTTCAATCTAATGTCTGTGCTTATTATTAACCCATATAGGGTGGCTGTAGTGTTATTATTTCTCCTTATCTTCTTTACTTCCTTCTTTTATTGGGACAATGGTGGTGATGATGATGATGATGATGATGATGATGATGGTTCGTCATACAGTCAGCCAGATGTTTAGTCTGGGTTTGGCATTTTTGTCCACCTATATCGAGTCCTTCCCATAGACCTGGGATAGGCAGATATGGACGTTTGATAGAGTTACAGATCTCATCTCAGGATGGAAGCTGTTCCAAGTAAAGCTGCCTTTTGCAATTGACCGATGGCGAATTTGTCAATGGTGTCCCAGTGGTGCTCCAGTTGTTATTATTACTGCCTCTGTTGCTTTGCATGGACATTGAGCACTTCTGTACCAGAGACAAATTCCTTGTGTATCTAGTCACACTTGACCAAATAAAGTGTTCAATTCAATTTAGTTCAGTTCAGTTCAGTTTGGTTCAGTTCAAAGCATCCCTGGAAGGTACAGTAGGGTAAAATCTAAACCAAATAAAAATAATGCCAGGGTAGAATAAAATATTCCAGTAGGAACCCCAAAGATACAGTTACTACTGTCGGGGATGGGGGAGGGAGCTGTTCTCCCTGCTTTTCTTGAAATGACCAGTCAGTCAGTAGAAGGCCACCCTGGGTTTTCCAGCTGCCTGAAACTTTTGTAGGGGTTTGCACATTGATTTGGGGGTGCTGGAAGATAGCATGAAAATGAGGTTAAGATCAAAAGAGAGGAGCCCTCCCCCCCTTCACATTTCTCTTACACACCCGCTCTCCCACACTCACACACAGAGCAAGGAAGGAGGGTGTCTAATAAGAGCTGTCAATGATTGAATGCTTCCAAATTGGTCAATTATCCCACTTCAAATGGATTAATCCAATCATTAGCCAATTACTTTAAATGCTTGAATGCACTGCAAAAAAAGGAAAGAAAGAAAAGGCTGATGAATGTGGAAATAAATTCATGGGAACCTGGAAGATCTGGAAGGACAAAGGGGCCAGGAGGGATTTTGGGACCTGTGGCCCCCAGATGTTCCTAGAGTCAGAAGGGAAGAATGTTGGGAATGAATGGTTAGCACCATCGGGAGAACTACATGTTTCTCACCTCTGTTTTAGGCAAATTTTTTTTTACCATTTTTGTTTTAATTTGTTGCTAAGATTTGAGAGCATTCTGAAACCAGTTGTGATTGAGGCTAGGTAGATGAGTACATGCAAGGGACGTTGCACTTGTGTGCTCCTCTGCTTCACATCTGTTCAACAGGCCCCTAGGACTTCCTTGTTTGGCCAATGGAGACCTCTGATGGTCTTGATGGGAGAGGAGAGCCCTTGTTTCATGTTTCATCAAACCTTCTTCTTTTTTTTCCATTCCAGGCAGTGTCTTGCTCTAACTTTGGCCATGGAGAACTGCAGCAACAGCAAAGTAGACACCCCAACCAACATCTCCTTGGCGGTTGGCAGTCTCCCATTCAGCATCTTTGAATACAAGACCATCTCAGTCTTCCTGGTGCTTGCCATATGTGGAATTGGCATTATTGGCAATGCCATGGTGGTCACCGTAGTTCTGACCACCCGTGACATGAGGACTCCGACCAACTGCTACTTGGTTAGTTTGGCTGTGGCTGATCTGATCGTTCTAGTGGCTGCTGGCCTGCCCAACATCTCTGACAGTCTGGCAGGAACATGGATCTATGGATTTGCTGGGTGCCTTGGCATTACCTACTTTCAGTACCTGGGCATCAATGCATCTTCCTGGTCTATCACAGCTTTCACTGTGGAAAGGTAAGAGTAGATTTCAGTAAATCATCTTGTCCTCTATTCAACATCCTTCAGTTGAGACGGTCCTCAGAATTTCAGCCAGCATGGCTCAAGGCTGGGAGTCTGGGTGTTGTAGACCTAACCAACCAGGAGATTGTCAGGCTGATTGTCTGGAGTGTGTGTGAAGAAGGAGAGAAAACATTCATTGTCCTTCAGACACAAGGTAACCAATAGGATAGGATGGATTTATGCAACAGTTACATTGATCTGTTGATTCTTCTAGATCAGGGCTGTCCAACTCCTGGCCCGTGGGCCAGTTGTGTCATATGTTGGCCACGCCCACACCTGTTTAGTGAAGGTGAAAAAAGTCCCGATACGTCACGTGATGCCACCGTGATGATGTTAGTTTGAAACCCCTGTTTTAGATAAATAGTCACTAAATACCTTCTGTTATGGCCTTCAATGGATCGTAAGACCTTCATTCTCTTAGATCAACCTTCTTCAACTTAGGTTGACTACAACTCCCCGACTTCCTCCTCTGAAGAAAGCCTCTGTTCTGCTTGGCAATAGCTTACCTGGGTCTCTGGGAGCTTTTCCATTACCTGTATCTGATCCTTCTATCTGGAAATGGTGCAAATTGAACCAGGGGCCTTCTGAAGGCCAGGTAGAAGCTCTCTTCTGAGCTATGAATGATGCTCCCTGAATGTGTCTGTGCAAAGAACTACACAAGAGAGACCATCGTTTGCGAGATGCCACTCGATGGCACAAGGCAGGAAGGGACCGAAACAAAGAAACCAACATAAAGGTTCTTGCTAGACGGAGGTGACTCTTCCTGCCGTGTTGCCTTTCAGTTCACCTCCTTTCTTACAACCCTCTCTCTCCTTCCTCTCTTTCCCAGATATATTGCCATCTGCCACCCAATGAAGGCGCAGACAATGTGCACCGTGTCTCGAGCCAAGCGCATCACTGCATTTGTCTGGATCCTCACCTCGGTGTACTGCATGCTCTGGTTCTTCCTGGTGGACGTGGCTGCTAACAAGAGCCAGCAGCTGGAGTGTGGCTACAAGGTCTCCCGCAACCTTTACCTGCCCATCTACCTGCTTGACTTCGCCCTCTTTTTCATCACCCCTCTCCTGCTCACCACTGTGCTCTATGGCCTCATTGGAAAAGTCCTCCTCCAGAGCCATGCCCTGCACCAACCCACTGCCCAAGGGGAATGCTGGCGAGAGCGAAGCAACCAGGAGAAAAATGGCACCGAGGTTGGTCCTTGCAGAGCTGGCAGTTCAAGAACCAGAGTGCCTGTCTCTTCCAGGAAACAGGTGGGCAGACATGGTTGAGTTTCCAGGGTCCATTTGGGGCGGGGCGGGGGGGACATCAGGAAGGTTTGTGATGTTCACCCTGTAAGCCAGAGTTTCTCAACCTTGACAATTTTAAGATATGTGGACTTCAACTCCCAGAATTCCCCAATCAGCCTGGCTGGCTGGAGAATTCTGGGAATTGAAGTCCACACATCTTAAAGCTGCCAAGGTTGAGAACCACTGCACAACTGCAATAAGAGGTAGCACTTGAGAAGGCCACTTCCATGCAGGGCAGTGGTGAAATCCAATTTTTTTTACTATCGGTTCTGTGGGTGTGGCTTGGTGGGTGTGGTGTGGCTTGGTGGGCATGGCTTGGTGGGTGTGGCAGGGGAAGGATATTGCAAAATCCCCATTCCCATCCCACCCCACTCTGGGGCCAGCCAGAGGTGGCATTTGCCGGTTCTCTGAACTGCTCAAAATTTCCGCTACTGGTTCTCCAGAACCTGTCAGAACCTACTGGATTTCATCCCTAATGCAGAGGGTCCTTTCACCCTCTCCATTTGTAGATGTCCATGTAAACATAAATCATCTGTCATTCCTCTTGAGTACAACCAAGTAAGCTGAAGTATTAGCCAATTTCTACTCAGGTCTTCTTGGCACTCTGGGAATAGCTATTGCTGGACAGATGCTACCATGTGCTGTGACCAAAGGCCACATAGCATTGGTCTTAAATTTCAAAGCTTGACGTGCCACCTTCCCTGGCCTCAGGGCTAGCCTTTCAAAGCTGTGTCTCATCACTTCAGAAGCCCTCTGAGCTCCTTCTTTCTCCTCCAGGTCACCAAGATGTTGGCTGTGGTAGTGGCCCTCTTTGCCCTGCTCTGGATGCCCTACAGGACCCTGGTTTTGGTGAACTCCTTCGTGGAGCACCCCTACCTGGACCGCTGGTTTGTCCTCTTCTGCAGGATCTGCATCTACACCAACAGCGCCATCAACCCCATCGTCTACAACCTCATGTCCCAGAAGTTCCGTCTGGCCTTCAAGAGGCTTTGCAAGTATAGGGAGGAGGAACTTCAGCGGCAGCGTAGCTTTTACGCAGCCTCGGGTGATGACAGCACCAGGAAGGTTGGCCCCATCAGCCAGCAGGCCAGCCATAAAGTGGGGAGGCTGGCTGGGACCCCCAGAGCAGAGTCTGATCAGCAAATCCTGAGCCAGAAAGAGAAGGAGATGCAGTTTAGCCTGCTTTGAAGGCTCCAAGGTCCTGCCTTTTTATCTTGTCACACCAGAAACGGACTTTGTCTCGTCCAGGACAAGTGGGTGCCTTTGAGGAACTTGCGGGCTTCAATTTTATGGACTTCTTGAACAGGAAACCCCCACCCCCTACAATTTAAGGGACAATTGAGCCAAACCATCCCCTGAGTTTGGCCAAAAGAGGGAAGC
This sequence comes from Ptyas mucosa, assembly GCA_012654045.1. Taxonomy (NCBI): domain Eukaryota; kingdom Metazoa; phylum Chordata; class Lepidosauria; order Squamata; family Colubridae; genus Ptyas; species Ptyas mucosa. The sequence goes on along the minus strand of WNWU01000065.1, from coordinate 5,717,911 downwards.
TAGGGAAGAACCTTCAGGATCTCTCTTTTTGAGAACCCACAGCAGTTCAGGTGACTCTCCAAAGTTCACCAGCATGAGGGGAGGGGCACCTTTTTCTGGAAGAAGACTGTGGGTTCCTCCAGAACAAGGTAGGAATTTGGAGCGAAGCCTTCTCCAGCCATACTGGAGCAGTCCCTACTGGTTGGGAGGGCAGGACCTCGGATGCCTTTCAAAGCAGGCCAGGCAGAAGGAGAGATAAAGGCCTCCAGATTTAGCATCCATAGCAGGGAATGATGGTGGGGGAGGGAAGTCTTTATCTCCATGCCCTGGTCATGCCCTTCACCGAGGTGCTTTGATGCCCAACGCAAGAGTCAAAAATGCTCTGCAAGATGGTCTATTTATCTGATACACCAAGCCTTTTATTACCTTTGACTTAACTTCAACTGTTGGGCATTGGTAATGAGCAAAGGTAAGTTTCCACGGCTGGAGTGTTTCCGTAGTCCAACTTCTGTGCCCCTCCCCCCCTTCCTTCTTTCCTTCGGTGAAGATCAAAATGTTGGTCAAAGGACAGACTTCACTGTGTCCTCATCCATTTCATTTGAGCAGATGATCTGTGAGCACAAATTGTTAGAATAGCCAGAATAGAATGCTGGGGTTATATGTACATATTGCATTTCTAAGTGTATTAAAATGTCAGCATGATTTGAGCGCTCTGAGACGATCACCTTCCAAATTAATGTAAAGCAAAGTCTAAATGGTCTCCGACTCTTCATAAAATTCTAACCTCCAATTCTGCAAAATCAAAACAGAATTAAGCTCCCAGACTGGAGCTCTCATTCCTTCAGAAGCCACGATGGGTAAAATCTGTCTCCTGGGCATAATTGGAGAGGGGGGAAAAGCGACTTATTTTTGCTTCCTCGCCAAAGAGAAAATGCTGCCTTTTCCGGCTGAGTGCTGCTTTTCATCCTCCGGCAAATATGCTTAATTGAAAAGGTAGAAAGCTCTTCCATCTTGCTTATGGTACCATGCCCACAAAGCATGCAAAGTGACTCCCCTTGTGTGTTTTTCTGCAGAAAAAAATTCTGGGTGCCGTTGAAGGTTTTATCTGTCTCAGGCTGATAATCCAATTCTGCACTTGGCTTTGAGTGAAGTCAGGATCACAGTGGCAGCCAAGCCATATTGCAGGGAAAAAATCCACAGAGAGGTGACAAAAAGGGAGTCAAGGAGAAGAAAGGGAAAAACAATTTTTTTTAAAGGAAGCTTTTGCAAAAGAATCTTTGTGAGAAAGCTTTTCTGGGAATTCTGACGCAAAACGTACTTTTTGAGATATTATTAAAATGGGCTTCCCGTTATATGATTGAGATATATAATTAGCCTGACGCACACATATTTTTCCTACCATTATTTTAACAAGCAGCCTCTCAGCTTCGAGAGGAAATGATCAACACTTCAATAGGACCATATTTTGTAGCCAGCCCAATGCAGGAGCTTCTTCTGAATTAAGGGATGAAAGAATATCTTGTCTTGTGACACTCTAGAAAAGTCTCTGGACAGCTTCAGAAGGAGTTCAGAACAATCCTTTTTACTTGGGAAAATAGTGCATCATTCACCTTGGGGAAACCTTTTAAAATTGGCGCCCACTGGGAGAGAAATAAGCTCTCCAACTTTGCAGAGAAGGATGGGCTTTGTATCTGTCTCCATGATCAATAAATCAAAAGTGAAGTGGAATATTTTATTTGCTTCCAAATTAATGCCCCATTCAATTAGGAAATGTCCATCAATAAATTAAGTTATCTGGGCCAATTTTGGTGCATTTAGTTGTTCATTCTAAATTCACTCCTGGTGATCCATAGGTCCTGATTTGAGAAGCGCAAGAGGTATGACTTTTCTTTCTTTTATTGATTTCGTTTCAGCATCTCCATCTCTCTTTTTTAAATTTGTGCCCGTCATAGGAGGTGACTGCTTTCAAATGCTAAACCCCAAAAGGAGGAGTCCATCGGTTCTCCTTAAAACAGGGGTTTCCAAACTTGGCAACTTGCAGACTTCAACTCCCAGAATTCCTCAGCCAGCCTTAGAAAAAAGGATGTGTCTTCTTGAACAGGACTCTGTTCCACCAGCAGATGTGATGGCCGTTGGCAAGAGATTTGTCGTAGTTAAGTCAAATCCAAATTTCCTTTTTTTAAAAAAATAGTTGGACTCAACCTAGACCAAGGGTGGACAATTACAGCCTTTTTATGACCTGTGGACTTCAACTCCCAGAATTCCACAAGTCATAAAGTTGCCATAGTTGCCTGCCCCTCCCACCCCCAAGCTAGACTCTGCATCAGTGTGAAGAAACAGCCATGGCCAGAGTCCATTCAATCATTAGCATTCCGCTGGTGCTCTCATAGTGGTGTTGAATCCACCTATGGATCCAACCTACCCAGACAACCAAGTGGGGCTGAGGAGAACTCCAGCAGTGAGCTACCAACAACTCTGCCTAACCTAATCTGACAGCTTTCAACAGCTGGGACTACATTGCCCATCACTCCCAGCAAGAACAGGGGTGAAAAAGAGACCCATCTGGAGGATGCAAAGCTAAAGAAAGCAAATTGCGTATTCCCCTGATGTGGAAGTCAGAAAGGTTGCCTCTGTTGTGATTTCACCCCCCTCCCCCTCTTATTCAATGCTGGGTCTGCCCTGCAAATCTTGTAATAAATGGTAAAAGTGACAGGATTTGATGAATGTCTGCCTTCTTTGGAAAGAGATAGCTCTGTTGACCTTCAACAAAACCTGGAGATTCATGTGCAGCCTCTCCCTGCGCGCACCGAGATCGGTCACCCTTCTCATCACCCAGCTGCCTCCCTTATTAGACTTTTCTAATTGAATTTAGAATAAACTCACTCATGGCTTGCACAAGAAATAATGGGAAATCTTCAGAGACCCGGCAGCAACTCTGCCATCCCATTCGCTGGCTTAAATTGGGTCCTGGGAGTATTTAAGAGGAAAAATAAAATCGGCCCCACAATAACCAAAAGCTTTTCAGGCAGAGAATAAAAGCTGGACGCTGCCCTTTGCCTGGCTGTTTTTCCAGCAGATCAAATTACAGGAATAATAGCTGAGGCTTAAACCTGTGAGCGGCATTCAGGGCTGCTACCTCTGAGTGGCCCAGGCGCTGAGGCTTTGTTCTGCTCCCTCGATAGGGAACCTGTAGAGAAAATCACTGTTTCCATTTTAAAGACAGGAAAGCAAAGGACAATAGAAGGGCAGGTTTTAGTCCCTCAGAACAGCCTTGATGAGACCAGCTCCTGCCTGCTCCTCAAACTAAGGTAAGAAAAAGCAAGCAAGCAGCACTTTCAATCTAAAACTCCAAAGAGAGGAAATGGGATTTAGCCATTTGATTAAATGTTCATTCCAGGAAGACCCCAAGTCTCTCGCTCACAACGGCTTCCTGCAAGTTATTCTTCCTTTCAGAGCAACTGTGGGAAAATGTCAGGACCTCAACGCATCAAATGTATTTACAGAACCATTAGCGGGGATACAGAGAAAGAGAGAAAGAAGCAACTCAGGTCTAAGAGAGTTATAAACTGATTTTATGGGAGGTTGAAAACCACTTTGGGAAATATATTGGTGCTCTCAGCATGCCGGGTTAATTCAAGGATGGCAGCCTGCCTGAAAATTCAGATTGGGATGCCAGGTAAACATTCCAGGACAAGCCAATCATAAACCTCTTCTAGAAAGCTGCCAAGAAAGCTACATGGATGGAATTGAGCAGGAAGGAGGCAACGGTGAGCTTCCACTGGCAAAATCCTGCCCAGAAAACTTCAGGGACTCATCCAGGGTCTCACCAGGAGTCAACACTAACTCGAAGGGATAAAAGCCCCAACAACAACATGGTGTGAGATGGCAAATGAAATAGTCCATATTAAGGGGGGGGGGGGAAACAGGGACCAAAGTCAGGCAGTGCTCATAGAAAAAGAACTAGAGTTAGGTTTTTGTGATGAGGGTGTAAGTGGAAGTCAGTGGAAGACCTTGACAAAATTTGTGGCTGGTGGCCGCAAAAGGCAAAATTCTGGGTTACTGTCCATGGTCCTGAAAGACAAAACAGAGTGGGGGTGGGGAGAAAGAATTTGCATTTTCTGGTCCCAGGTGTTATTGCGTGGGGTTAGTTGTTTTTTTTTTCAAAAAAAAATCCCGCCTCTATTTGCTTGGCTGGGTAGCAATAAAGAACTTATTTTTCCTTTGCAAGGCCCATAGTTAAAAAAGAAAAGGGAAAAATAAATTCAGATGCTTTCAAAAGAACTGCAGGTGAGCCCCTGGCAAGATTGCTTTGGAATTCATAAACATTTGGCACAAAGAGCTGAAATTTTCCAAGCGCAGGGGAGCCAGGATTGAATAATTAGAGATGGAGGTTTAGAATCTTCCCCATTCCCAGTTCACAGCCTGAGTTAGACCTGTGGAATTACATACTTTGGAGCCAGGCCCTGTGACCCCTAACTAGTGGGATGCTTGCAATGCCCTCCATCCCTCCCTCCTCAAGCTCGGATTGCCCCATGGGGGGCTGCAAGACCCGTGGCATTCATGCCAGGGAGGGAGCCTGCTGCTGCCCACAGATCCCCGTTGCTCTCTGTGCTGCTAAATCTGGTGGCAGAGTCATCCCTCGTGAATCATGCAGATTAATTCAGTGCTGTGGGGAATTCTGGAGCTCTCGGTCTGCCTCAGAGCTGAGCAGGCCCAGGAGGAAAGCCTCCGCATGAGACAGATACCCTAACAGGTGCCATCTGCAAGACAAACCAAGAAGGGCTTTGGGGAGCCAAAAACAAGCTGTTGGGGAATCATGTGGAACCCCCTCCCCCAGCATCTGAGGCAGCTGGCTTAATTTCAAGGACTTGGGGGGGTGGGGGCGGGGAACATGCATTTAAATCATCTCATCAGTGGCAATTCCATAAATGGCTTTTAAAAGAGTTTTTGTGGGGGACAGACAGGAACCCACCAAAGCCATTTCTGGAAGGGTGTTTGCACAGCAGAGCAAAGCCACAGCTGGGAAAACCAGCAGGGCAAAGTCTGGAGAGGCCATTCAAGGGCTGAATTAGCCACATCAGCCGCTCGGCTTGTTTGCAGAGAGAGCGAGAGCGGCTGGGGACACTGAAATGACCACAGTGGGGAGGGAGGAGCTGCAGGTTAAAATCCGAGCGGAGCAAAACATTTCCCACCACATTTGCTCCACCTCGGAGGAGATAATTCAATTGCAAGTCACGTAGATGTTTGTGGTTTCCTGTTTCAAGTGCCGGACATTCTCAGATTTGGGATTTTTCAAAATGGAAGCCTTATTTAATCTGTGGGCTTGTCTAGAATGAATAGGTCCAGGCTGATGGACAGCAGCCAGCTTTTGCTGAAGAATAGAGACAGATGATAGACAGCAATCGCAACAGCACTTGTATACTGCTTCAGTGCTTTACAGCCCCCTCCAAGCAGTTTACAGAGTCAGCCATTTGCCCCCAACAATCTGGGTCCTCGTTTTATCAACCTCAGAAGGATGGAAGGATAGATGGATGGATGGATGGATGGATGGATGGATGGATGGAGAGATGGTGATAATAGATGATATAGACAGATGATTATGATGATAGATGTATGATGATAAGAGAAAGTTGTTGATGATGATAGATGATGGATGTGTGTGTGTGTGTGTGTGTGTGTGTGAGAGAGAGAGAGAGAGAGAGAGAGAGAGAGAGACTCTGGAGAAAACCCAGAAGAGAAACATAGGAACAGCCAAGCACCTTCTACAACTGTTGGCTGAAAAACAAGCCAACCAGGGCTCTCCTCCTTCTCCTCTCATCAAAATAGGAAGGTAAGGAGGTGAGGAAATCCAGGCAGGACAAAAACCAAGAACTACAAGCAACGGGCTGAATTATTTCCGCCCATAATGGCCTCCTCCAAATTTGTGCACAATAAATGTCAACGGGTGTTTGGGAGGCTGAACATCAGAAGCCATCAATAAATAGAAGGAACCAGGGCCGTTTGAAGCTGCCCAGCGGCTTTTCTGAGCTGCCTATTTTGATCTGGTGGAAAAAGAGGTGGGGGCTGCAGGAGAAATCTCTCCCCCCAAGGGGGGGGGAGAGAAGGGAAAAACAACCCAGATCTCTGCCAGGGAAAGCAGGGTGCTTTTATATTTATTTTGGAACATCTATCTGCAAGCGCATCTAATCGAGTGATTGATATTACAGCCTCTCCAGTTTTCAGGCCAAGCCAAGGACCCCAGCTGGGGGTTGGCCTCCGTGGATTCAAAGCACAGGCGAATTCCCCGTTGATATTTCTCCTGTCCAAAGCCCTTTCCTCACGATCAGATTGCTGAGTCCCGGGTAAGGCTCCGGGAATTGTATGGCCACAACAGGATCTCCTGGCAGCTGAGGGCCTTTGCAGGGCAGGGGAGTTGAAGGAGAGACCCACCCCGGTTTAGGTAGGGAGGCGTCTCCCTTGGCGGTGGATGGGGACAGATATGGAGGGCTTGGTCAAGTGGACAAAAAGGAGAGAGATTCCTGGGGAGAACCGAAGCCTCTTTTCATTGCTCATTTTGGCTCTCCTTTTCTTCAGCTTAAAAACAACAGTGGAAGAGATGTTGCAGCCCTGAAACTCTGTCACGGATGGTGGAATTAGAGATTGCATGACAGGATCTCATTTGCTCTTTGCTGTTGACAGACAGATTTCATAGGCTGTGCTAAGCTGCCTTTGGCTGGACCCTCCACTGCACTGAAAAAGTTTGTCTTTGGGCTGCCGGGTTATTGCTTAGACTTCATATGCTAAATGTAGAGTATGTGATAAAAATCTGACACTCTTGTCCTTCAAGAATCACCTTGCAGAGAGATGGATGGCAAACAAATTCAATAAATAAAAATAAACAAATAAGGGTTTTAAATAGGCAACAGCTCTTTCAAATTATAAGCCAAGAGCAATCCTTTCTGTCCTGGGCTGATTCTCAGTCCAGAGCAGTGGGTCTCAACCTTCCTAATGCCACAACCCTTTAATACAGTTCCTCATGTTGTGGTGACCCCCAACCATAAAATTATTCCTAAAACCATTGAAAATATGTGTTTTCCAATGGTCTTAGGTGACCCCTGTGAAAGGGTCATTCGACCCTCAAAGGGGTCCCGACCCACAGGTTGAGAACCACTGATCCAGAGGTTTCTGGATTGGAACCCTCTGTGGTCTGTACCCCTGAAACTCATTGCATGCTAAACCAGCGCTATTCTCATTTGTCCTTAACTGTCCTGCAAGGGTAGGGCCATGACACCAAAAACCTTGCTAAGGAAAGAATCCTCCCCATTTCTAATCTGGATTGGTGGATTGCTTCAAGCCAACAATGTATATAAAAAAAATCTCTTTGACGTACTTCAATCTTGCAACAGAATGACTCATTCTAGGCAGCCCCCTCCTGCAGCTTTGTCTGGGAGGTGGGGGGGGGGTCTTGTGCTCTGTCGTTTTAGCCAAGGGGCACTTCATATCTTCCAGGGATGCAGCACAGACTTTCTCCAAATTGAAAGTCTTATTTTCCCCAGAAAGGTCAGACTCACTGCAGAGAGCAGCAAAGCTAAACCTGAACAATTGCTCTGGGTGGATTGCAGAGCTAATTTAGGGCTAATTTAGCATCGTTCAGGCCCCAGAAGCAACAGATGCTAGAACCAGGCATTGCTTTAGCTTTGATCTCCTGAAGGGGCTTCAATATGGTGGGAGCATGAATATAAAATCTGATCGGGAGCTACCTCACAGTTGGTTAGAAGATGGGCAGCTAGAAAAATATTGTACAAGTAAATAAGGCAAGTCTGTCTCTTAAATCAGGAGTCTCCAAATTTGGCAATTTGAAGACTTGTGGACTTCAATGCCAGACTTGAAGTCCACAAGTATTCAAGTTGCCAAGTTTGGAGACCCCGGCCTTAAAGCAAAACGTCTTGCCTGCTGTATATAAGTCCCCAAAGCATCTCAGTATTTGACTCCTTTTATTGAGTTTTAATCATCAGCTACCTCGAGTTTCTCCAGTGTGGTGGTCTTGTAGATCCTCATCCTCAGAAGCACTTTTTGGAGACAAAATCCAAAATGTTGCCCAGCCTCCTAGATATTATGGTGGCAAAACCAGAGCTGGCATTTGATTTTTCTGTTCCTTTAGTCTAACTCCAGAACAAACCATTACATACCCAACAGTGAATGCAACCTGATTGCCAGCCAAGTGCCCTCCCCATCTCCCCCATGAGCCTCTCGTCAGCGGTTGGACCGAGCTCCACAATTCCGGGCATAGCTGGGCCAATTTCCAAGCTGCCGTCTGCTGCTGCCCCTGCCTTCTCCCCTATTCCTGCCCACAATTCTTTCTGTGCTGCTGTCAGCCACCTGCCAGACAGGCCTGATGTAGCGTGCCAGCCAAGGGACCCTGGGCCAGCCAACTGGAAAGGCAAGCTGCAGAGAGCATACTGCAGAGCATCAGGAGGCCCGGCACACATCAAAACGCTGCCACTCTCCAGGACAGTTAATGAGTAACAATCAGCTCTAATATAGCATTTGAAAAAGATCAAAGCCATTTGCCCCAGGGTTCCCAATTCCCCAGATTGCAGTGACGGCAGAAAAACTGGAGAATTTGGATCAGCCGAGGGATCGGATGCAGGAAGACTGGTCTTTGGCCAATCCCCTTGGCTCTCAACTGCAGGGAAGGTTTGTGACTACCACCAGATGTTAGGGAGTTGCAAGGCGATTGACTAAAATATTTCCAAGATCCCGAAAGTGGCCACAGAACCCTCAACTATGCTACCCCTCATAGAAAACAAAATGAATTCCTCCCCAATTGTATCCTACCTTACCTGCAGTCATCCTACAGGTCAAGCATTCGAAAATTCAGCTTAGCAGAGAGAGAGGTTGTTCCAGGAATGAGCTGGCACCAGCTGGTATCTTTAGAAAGGTGTTGGTGCCTCCAGTTGTTTTTAGAAGGCTCCTCGAGCTGGTATAGATTTAGAGACAGGATTTTAAACAACAGTGCTGTTCACAAAAACAGGCTATTAAGGTTCCCTGGCATGATGGGCAAAACACAAGAGAGGATTTCAAAGCAAAGGAGCTTCTAGATGACGGAATGGCTTAACGCAAGAGGTAAATTTTGCAGTCTTGAGCCTACTTTGCTTCACCTGGCTCAGCTCTTCCTCCTCCTCCTCCATCTCTTCAAGGACTATTTTTGAATGGTTCCCCTCCCGGCCCTTGAAGGACCTCCAGGCCAAAATACAGGCAGGTCCCTCCCCCCCATTAAAGCCAGCCAAGCTGATCCTCTCTCACTATCCCCAAAGTGCCTCTTGAGGGGCCCCCTCTTCCCTGCACTGGAGACCATTTCTGAGTCATCACCCTCTTGTCCATCTTAAGTCTCTGCTTCCTGGACACCCTGAGTCCAGGCAGCTGTGTGGCAATTGGATCCCTATCCTTTAGAGATCTAGGGCATCACTTGTTAAATCTAAGCCCCAAATCAAATCCCAAATTCCAGAGCTGCCATGGGGACAGGAAAATGCTCTCCACCTGCCCAGGTATCATTCCAGAGACTCAAGGGCCCAACTTCAGAATGGCTCCCAGATCAAATTCCAGCTCAAAGATGGATCAGTCCTGAGAAATCCCCTCACCAAAACACCTCCGGGTTTGGGGGGGGTGTCTGCCTGAGCAGCTGTGATGAAGAGCAAGGCTCTGGCGACGTCCAGTGGCCAGAAGCATGCCATGCAGGCAGTGGCTGACAGTTAGTCTCCTCGCACAAGATCTGAGCCACGTCTCTCCTCTGCTTTCCTTCCCCAACTTGTTTGCCCCATCAGAGTTCCTGGCCTTTGGGAAAAGCCGTAGCTTGCCGAGTTAGTTCATAACTTGACTTGGCTTCATCAGTTATCCTTTTGGGTCGCAGAAGATTCTCTCTGGGGGGGGGGGAACCTGTTACAAGCGGTACCTTAAATAAGCAAGCCAGGAAGAAAATTCAACTTGTTTGAGCTGGGATGTTAGAGAAGGCTCCTGCACAGTCCTCGGACGACAAAGGTGACTGATAAGCAAGTACTGGAGCACATAACACCAAGCATGTCACTAGAAGGCAAAACCACAAAACTGTCTCACTTAATTTGGCCACCATGTCATCTGGGGGAATTCACTAAAAGGCAACCAGGAGGTCAAAGAACCCGGTGGCTGGACACCATCAAAGCCGACACCAGCCAGAGCACAGAACAACTGAAATAAGTCATGCAAGATCAGAAGATGTGGAGAGACCTGGCCGGTAGAATCGCCGAGAATCGGACATGACTGAATGGATAATGTGATCATCATCACGCTTGGGGGGAGAAGATCTACCCAACCGGGCTGACTTTCTTCATCCAGCCCCAGGATTCGAATCCACTGACCAAAGGCCCTAACGTTCCTTCCCTCCCCACGTGTCCATGCAAACACCAGTCTGAGACCCAGATTTAATGAACATTTATTTATGTACAGGCTTATACACATAGTTCCCAAGCAGATGGTTTCCCCCTCTGCCCTTCAGTGCTGTCTTGTCTGCATTTCATTTACAGTCCACATCAATTCTACACAACCCACCGGACAACAACGGGGAAAAGGGAAGGAAGGAAGGAAGGAAGGCAGCCTCTTCCAGTTCACCCAATTCTGCCCAGGGACCCCTAGATCAGGCAAGTGTGCCTGCTGCCCCCCGCCCCCTCAGCAGGGAGGGTCCCCTGTCCTCCAGAGGGAAAGCTGCTGGCCACTCGCTGGCAGAATGTCAAGAACTTTCAGGATGGCACTCTTGGAGCAACAGCAAGTGCCAGTGTCAAATGCTGGGGAAAGGGACTGGGCACGGACCACAAAGGGGGTTCTGCCGGCTACAGCAACTGCCCCACACCTTAGAATGCCCCACGTAATCTATTTAGAGATGTGGAAGGCAAGCTGGGGTATCGTTCCCTGCTAGGATCTGTCCCATCCCACTTCCTCTGCAGAGAGGAGCCCCGAAAAGCCTCTGCCCCTTCCAAGCTTCCACGGGGTGGGGGGGTTGGGGTAAGAGAAATGCACGACCTTTCACCTCCCTGAAAAGTGGGAGGGGTCTTGTTTTAGGAAAATAGGGCAGCCAACCACTACAGCAGGGTTTGCTCTCCACCGGGATTTAGCTCTGTATCTTTTTCTCAAATGGCCAGTCCTGCCAAGGTCTCAGAGCATGCACAGAGTGTAAATCTGCACCCCGCTCCCAACTATGAAAGATCTGCTCTTCTCCTTTTGTTCTGGGGGCCAATGGGAGAGTTCCTTCCCAGAAAGACTGGGGTTTTTGCAGCTCACTTGCTCTCCCCCTCCTCCATTTTATGCCAGAAGGGCCTGGACAAGTGACACGGGGCCCAGGGCCAACTGAGGAGGGGATGCCAGGAGCCAAAAAGGAATGGAAGGGGGAGACAGAAAAAAATAGCTGGATTTAGGCAGCCTCTTTTCTCTCCAAAAAAAAAAAAGGAATTCTGCACCATTAGATGATTTCAGTTTTGTTTTTAGTAGGTGTTTCAGAAAAGAATTGAAATTAAATGTATTTTGGACACTCGTACGAAATGCCCAGTGATTCTGTAAATGAAATCTTGATGGCTGTCCCTCATCTTCAACATCAGAACCCCTAATTCTCCGAGGGCCCCCTTGTGCTCAGGACTTCGTCTCTAAGCCATTTTGGGCCCTGGCTTCCTGGACACGGGGGGGGGGGGGAGGATGTGGGTGCCAGGCACGCCGAGAAAGATCTGCTGCCCCAATGAAGTCTTGGCCCACAGCAAGGGGAAACATGCACATGCTGGATCCAAGACCCAGATTCTGCAACCAAAATGTTTCTTGGGTCCCTGCGGTAGCAGTTCCTTGACAGCAAAATCACCACTATAGGGATAAGGGGGTGGGTGGGAGGAAGTGACTAAGTAACTGAAAAAAGAAGATGGAGCAACGAGGGCCTCTGATTCTTCCTGTGTTGAGCTTTGGAGGAAAGGGTCCTCCAAGTGGCATTCCGGTCTTGCAGCTCCTTACCTGTAGCTCACACCTGCTGTTCAGATCCTACCTCACCCAACTCTAAACAACGTGGCCTTGAGAACAGGGAGAGGGGGCACCCTAGTGTGCCGGGCTGAAGAAAGTAGTCCCCGGGGACACATATTGGGCCTCTGGGCTTCAGTGGAAGCAGGGTCCCTGCAGCACCCTCAATCTTCCTCTCCCCCTTTCTTAGACTCTGCTACGGAAGAGCTTCCTTCACGGCTACTCTTCATGCAAACCCAAACCTTCCCTGGTTCCAGACCGAAGGGCAGAGCACATGTTGGGTGGCAGCAGTCCCCTCGGCTGCCATGACTGGCAAGAGGCCTGCATTCCCAAGAAGGCCAATGCTGCTCAGGCACAAGGACAGGCAGGGCTGGTGTGTTACTTGATGTGCTCGGCTGCGTGCGATGAGCAGTAGTACTTCTTGTGGGCAATGAAGGTGGATAGGCTGCTGAACTTGATGTTGCAAAGGCGGCAATAGCGGTGGCTGCCGTTGGCCACGGGGGTGGGCGGCCCTTTGCCAGAAGGGGTCTGCGCACCTTTGTCCGTATACCCAGAAGGGGGGGCACTGGGGAGGGCCTCGGGCAGAGGGGAGAGGGGCAAGGGGACGGAGGGGGAGAGGGGCAGGAGGGGCTGGGGAGAAGCTGTGGGTTGAGGGCTCCCATTGGACAGGGGAGGGACGGGTGCTTCTTTGCCATTGAAGCTGTCCTTGGGCAGTCTGGGGGCCGGCTGTGGTGGGGAGGTGGCTGGCAGTGAAGGAAGTGGGCTGCCATCGGCCAGTGTCCGGGTGGCCTCTATCAACGTGGACCCTGCTGCTGTTTTGGTCACAAACAGTCCATGAGTATTTCGGAAGTGCTCTACCAAGTCTCCCTTCACAGTGCCATTGATGGGGCAGTAAGGGCACACAGCCAGGGGCACCTTGGCACCTGCGAGGTGCTGAGCTTTGCCCTCCAGGTAGCGCTGCTGCTGCTGGAGTGGCTCAATGGCAGGGAAGCTGGCTGGTGCAGCCACGGGGCTCAAGGAAGGCACCACCCTCTCCACCTTAATTGGTACCCCTTCGGGTTCCTCAGCCCGACCCTCTGGGCTGTCTTGGGCCTTCCGAGATGCTGGGGCGGCCCCCTTGATCTTCTGCAGCTGCTCTATGGTGCTGGTCTGCAAGGGCGTGGCCGGGCAATAGTACTTCTTATGGGCCAGGTAGCTGTCGAGAGTGTGGAAGCTGATCCGGCAGGCCGTGCACTCGTGATAGTCCGCCAGGGGAAGGAGGGAGGCTGGGAGCACCCGGCTCCCACTGCTCAGGCGGGGCTTCTTGCTGAGGTCGATGGGGCCCTCGGCATCTGGGCTCGAGCTGGGAGACGGGGTGGCCTTGACCACCGAAATGAGAGCAGGGACCACAGGAGGCACCTCAGGGCGCGGGACCTCTGGAGCAGCCCCCAATTGGCTGCTGGCGTTGTGGATCTCGTAGAGCTTGCGGCGTTTGCGAGTGCGGATTGGCTGGGGGAGGAAGGGCAGCTTGCCGGCCGCACTGCTCCGGCGCAGGGGAGGGTCGTGGCGGGAGGCGCAGTAGTAGCGCTTGTGCACCATGTAGGTCTCGTGGCGGCTGAAACGGATGTTGCAGGCTTCACAGACAGTCCGGTTGGGGTCATCCTCCGGTTCCTCCACAGAGCTGGCCCCTGGGCTTGGGCTCCCCTCACTGATGCGCCCGGTTCCATCTGTCTCAGGGGAGGGGCTGGCTTTGGCTGCGCCTTCCTCCACTTTGACCTCTTGCTTGATCTCTAGGGTGGGAGGGGTGGTGTTTCCCTCCAGTTCCCCCTCCTGGGCTGCGCTGCTCTCTCCGGGTGACAGACGTGGCCCGGTAGTGGTTGGGCCTTTGGGCGCAGTGGCGGGAGCCGTCTTGGCTTTGCGCAGGACAGAGGGGCTCTCCTCAGCCAGGCGGCGGCTGGAGCAATAAAGACGCTTGTGGACGTAATAGTTGTTGATGTTGTTGAACGTGATCTCGCACTCAAAGCAGGTTGCGCCCTTGGGCATGGGGGTGCCTGGAAAGAGGGTGGGTGGCACCCCACCGTGGCCTTGCTTTAAGCGGCTGTGAACCAGCTCGGACATCTTGGCCAAGATTTCGGAGGCCTGGGGCAGCACGGAGGCTTCATGGCCAAACAGGTACTGGGGCAGAAAGACGGTGCCTCCAGAGGTGCTGGCGCCAAGCTCACTGGGCACCGGGCTGGATCCCGGTGTGGGGCTGGTGATCTCCGACTTCACCTTCACAGAGTGCAGGCTGTGGGGCGAGGGCACTCTGGAGGACGCATCCATCTCGGCCTCAGGTTCAGGGGCTACCTCTTCTTGGGGGGCTCCTTGAGGGTCTTCCCCCTCATCTAAAGGCTCTTCCTTGATTTGCACGGGTGGAGCCCCGTCAAGCCAGCTGGCAGCTGGACTCTTTTCTTGGGGGGGAGAGCCACTTCCCGTATCCTCTGCAGGGGACCCCCTCGCATCTTGTAAAGGGGTTTTGGCGGGGGTCTCTGGTGGGCTCTGCTGAACAGCTTTGAGCTCTGAGTTGGGCAGAGCCGTCGCTGCGGGGCTATGCAAGGCCACGTGCTGCTGGAGGCTGGTCAAGCAATTGGCCACGTAACCACAGAAGCTGCACTTGAGCGCAGAGGATGAACCTGGAGAGCTCAAGCCTGCAGAAGGGGAGATAAAGAGAAGGTTGAGCCTTTATGGGAAAGCACACGCAGTGGCTGAGCTCACAGGGTGGCGACTGGGCTCCTAAGTCACCATCATTTACCAATTGCATAAAACAGTTGACCAGCCTTGCACAAATCAAGCAAGTCGCCTGGCTCAGCATCTTCTGGGAACTCAATGATCTTCTTGCTCTCCAAGGCCATATCCATCAGCATGAATCCAGAGGAAGCCATCTCTCATGGCTTATTGTTATTAACTTGACCAGACAACCTGGTTAATTGCTACCAATACCAATCCACTTATGGACACTTGCTAGAATTCTCCAGTCAATTCATTCCCTACTTATTACTAATTTTTTAAAAATGCAATTTTATGAAACAGGTTCTTCAGAACTCTATCAGCCCTTCTAACCAGGACAGGGTATCTCTATCAATGATGAAACTAGGTAGTTTGGGTTATGAAATGAGCACCAAAGATCCCTCATTTCAACCAGGAACTACAAATCTTCTCCTCTGTTTGCAGGCTACCTCTGGAACCCCCTCACTTACCCGGGGCCATTGGCTTAGTGGTGGAAGCAGGGATGGTGGGGCCTGGGGAATAGACCTCTCCTTTGGAGCCAGGCTGGCAGATCATGTGATTGGTGACCAGGTGGCTGTAGAGGATGTCCCGAGTGGTGGAGATGAAGCCACAGCTGTGGCAGACACCTGGAAGCACAGGAAACTGCCTGATTGTTGGTCTGTAGAACATTAAACTACCTACTTGGGCTGCCAGGAGCTCTCCAGACACTTGTCGATGGTGGGCACCAGCTAGTGAATCTGGGGACAACTGCATGCAAAGCTGGTGGCCCACCAAGAGCCTAGATTCCAGTTACATGAGGGGTTGCTGATACTGGTGGAGACCAAGTAGACAGTGGATAGGAGGAAGCAGCTTATAGGGAAAAAGGGGACTTAGAAGTGTAGTAAATGAATTTATTATAATTGTTTAGGTCTATTCCATCTAATCTAAGATTATTAGATAGGACTTTCCAGAGTTTCAAGCCAAACTCTTCTATCTGCAGATGCTGAATTTAGGACCTTCTGCAAGTTGAGCAAAGGCTCTGCCACTCAGATCTGGCATCTCCAAGAGGCATCTAATGGTGGCCAACTCCCTTCTCCCTCCTACCATAAGACCACACAGTTTTTCACAGTTTTCCGCCACCAACATCTTCCGTCCAATTAGAGAAACCCAAGACTTTCTCCAAACCCACAACCAGGTAACCTCAACCATGAGAGGCCTCAGCAGGGAACTCTGGGGAGTAGGACCCTGGGCAGAAGAGACGCTCCCACTGCCAGCCGTGGAGCCTTCCGTTGGCCTTGCACAAGGGTTCGTGAACTAGGAAGAGTAATGTGTCCACAGCTAATGGGCCTCTGAGGAGGATTCATTTCATGCCATACTTCCAGCCCCAAGTCCAACTTACCATTCAAGGTATCTGTGTGTACTTTGAGGTGTCGCTCACAATTTGCTTTTGTGGTAAAGGCAGACAGACAGATGAGGCAGACAAACGGCCTTTCACCTGAAAAAGAAGCCAGATGAGAATTGTGGGACTCGGACAAAAATGGTGGTATCTCCTTGCCCCAAAATGGCAGGGCTGGCCCACAGTTTTCTGCATGGCTCTGCAACGTGACGGAGAGGCTAAAGTACACCTGCTGATGAGTGCACCTTAAAAAAAATCAGTTGGACTTTGGCAGGGCTGCAGGAGATCCCCAGGGCCGAGATCTTACTGCCAGCGATTAGAGTTTATATTAGAGAATAACCCCATAATGGTACCCAGACTTCCTGTCGGTCTCATACAATTGCAACCTTTGAAAGCTGGGGTGAGCTTGAGCCTGTGCCTCCAGCCTTTGGGGCCCCTTCTTCCTGAACCTCCCCCAGCCCTTCTTCCCCTTCCCACCCAACCTGGGTCCTCCCGGGAATGGCACAGGTCTTACCGCTATGGCTGCGCATGTGGATCTCCAGAGAGCTGGCACTGGGGCAGCTCTTCTGGCACTGGGGAAAGGGGCAGATGCGTTCGTTGGGGTAGGCATCCTTGGGCTTTTCGTCCAGGGTGGGCGAGGTGGAGTTCTGGCGGCTGGCACAATAGTACATCAGATGAGCCTGCAGGTTCCGTTCACTCCGGTACCAGATGCCACAATCCTTGCAGGGAAAGACGTCCTCTGGAAGGCAGAAGGGAATCAGAAGAGGAGGAAGAAGGCGGCCTCGTTTGCAGACGGAGAACCCTCAAAGGATGTGGATTTAGGGCAGGAGAGCGACCGGTCAAACCTTCCTCCATCAGACCAGCCCTCATGAAACCCAGCCATAAAGCTCAGGGGCTGCTCTGAGCCATCATTAGTTTTTAGTCTGGTCCAAAAAGATGGGATTATTTACAGGAATAAACCGGTGCCTACTTTGTCTGCTACCTTCCTCTAGACCAGTGTTTCTCAACCTTGGAAGCTTGAAGATGGGTGGACATCAACTCCCAGAATCCCCCAGCCAGCGCTGCTGGCTGGGGGATTCTAGCAGTTGAAGTCCACCCATCTTCAGGGTACCAAGGTTGAGAAACACTGCTCTAGACTTCCATTTCTACAGGCTGTCCTCCATTTACAATCATTCGTTTAGCGAGCATTTGAACTTACAACAGGACTGGAAAGAGAGACTTACAACCGGTCCTTGCACTTACAACCATTGTAGCATCCCCGGGGTCTTGTGATCAAAATTCAGGGGCTTGGCAACTGGAATCTATTTACCATGGTTGTGACACCCTGGGGTTGTGCAATCATCATCTGTGACCTTCCCAGGTGTCTTCTGATGAGCAAAGTCAATGGGGGAAGCCGGATTCCCTAATGACTACGTGATTCGCTTAACAACCATGACAAAAGAAGGTTGTAAAATTGGGCACGGCTGGCTGAACAACCGTGTTTCTTAACAATGGAAATTCTGGTTCCAATGGTAGCTGTAAGTCAAGGAGTACCTGTAATGTTTTGATTATATGACATGAAGTCGTGGTCTACTCTTGGTGACCTCATCCGACACTACACCTCCCTGATGTTCTTTCATCCTCCCTCCCAGGAAGACCCCACCAGGCACAAGGAGGCAGTCCAGCCAGACTTGGGGAAGGGGCTGCCCTGAGTGTGCATACGATGGGCAGGACGGAATAGAAGGTCAGAAGGGTGTTTGAAGAGGAGTCAGCTAATGGTAAGAGGGATCACTGAGGTCAGTCCCAAGGCTGGGACCGACAGTCTAATCCAGTGTTTCTCAACCTTGGTAGCTTGAAGAAGGGTGGACTTCAACTCCCAGAACCCCCCAGCCAGCAGCGCTGGCTGGGGGATTCTGGGAGTTGAAGTCCACCCATCTTCAAGCTACCAAGGTTGAGAAACACTGGTCTAATCCAACAGAAGACCAGCTGCCAGACACGTGGACTTCAACTCCCAGAATCCCCAGGAGTTGGCATCCATGGCTCTAGCAGGGATGGCCGAAGGAAGGCCTTAACCAATCACTTACTGTTGACAACTGCCGTGGCTAAGATGGCCGCCATCCCCGCTTGCTGGGGAAGCAGCTGGATTTCCGAAGGCAGAGCAACAGGGGCAGCGGATTCCCCACCCTCGATCTTCCCAGTGTGATTGGGGATCCCCATCGGTTCAGCCATGACGAATGCCTTTAGCGCATCTCCTTCGGAAAGAGGCTTGGTGGTTTTACACCAAATGGAGTCATCTGGAAATGGAGGAGGAGAAAAAAATAACACAATTATGGGAGCCACAAGTTTTCAGAAGGAGCATCATCCAGCCTCAGTTCTTGTTTGCTTTGTGTGAAATGGCGAATATTTTGCCCAGAGAGGTGATGTCCTTCCATTGGGACCTAAAGTCTCCCAAGCAGCCTTGAGAAAATCACCCCCGCTGGACTCTCCTCCTATTCCAAAGCCAAAATTCTAGGAGGTGCATGGAGAAAGAGAAGCTGTAAAATAAATGTTATGCAGTGGAATTTGAATTGATTTCCAAATTGAATTTTGCAACAACCTGGATGAACAGCAGAATGATCTGAAAAATATATTAACTAAAAGCTGCTCATTGGATTGTCCAAGAGGCGAATAAAAGATATATCTAAAATATTATATGTGCATTTTTATACTGTATTTATATCTACATCTCTCTCTCTCTCTCACGCACACACACATTGTGTAGGGGCATCAGAGAGGTCATTATTAAATGTATAAAAAGTATCTTCTGCCTTCTTGGGATGATGTGCAATTATTAAACATTCTCATATTGCCAAATACCCTGAGAAACTCTCAAACTGATCAAAAACGTAAGCACAATTGCACAACAATTGTATAATTGTTCAATGTATATAATAGGTGGAAGGATGTTGCACAGAAATATTTGTACCCAGACGACACACTGCTTAAGGAGAGATGAAATGTTTATATTTTTTTTAAATGGAAAATAAATAAATATATATATATATATATATATATATATATATATATATATATATATATATATATATATATATAAACCCTGTCAACTGAAGTTGCTGAGCCACTGAGATGCTTGGCGTCTCTGAGAATTCAAATTAAAGAACGGTTAATTGAGCCAAGAGCTTTAAAGGGAAGGCAGGAGCATCGCTGCCCTTTTAGTTGCAGTTTTGAAATGCCTGTGTGATCTTTCCAAAACTTTGCGCTGACTATTCTGTGCAATGCACACAGCCAAAGGAAGGTGGCAGTGTTGGCCCACACATTCACAAAAAATGGCACAATGTTCTTTCTGGCTCTCTCCCCATCACTTAGCACACCTGACCTGTCCATTCCGAAGCCCTTTGCCCGTATCCCTTCTTTGGGCTATGCCTGGAATGCTACCTCTGGAAAGATCTAGCACTGTAGACCCACCACCCTTTCCAAAAATCTGCTTTTTCCAACAGAGCTACAATTTAATCCCTGAATCCTCATGCCTGTGGGTGCTCATTTACTCCATCTGTGCCTTCCCACTCATTGACTTCCCTAGTTGCCCTGTTTCCTCCATGTTTTGCCCCTTGAGTATAGAAGGGGGCTTCCTACTTGTCAGCCCCTCTTTGCTGCTTGAAATATACTGACGGACTAAGTACAGCTAGTCCTCAACTTACAACCATCCATACAGGGAGCATTCAAAGTTACTACGGCACTGAAAAAGTGACTTGCAACCGGTTCTTGAATTTGTGACCATTGCAGCATCCCCACAGTTATGGGATCAAAATTTGGGTGCTCGGCCATCAGCACATATTTACAATGGTTGAAGTGACCCCGAAGGTCATAAAAACTGGCTGACTCACTTAGCAACAGCCTTGTTTAGCAATGGCACTTCTGATCCCAATTGGAGTTGTAAGGCAAGGATTACCTGTATGGTTAACAGCAGACATCAGGTATGTGCTGGCATGAGGTTGGGGAGAATTAGCTCCTGAAAACAACTACATTGTACTTCTCCTTCGAAGGGGTCTTCTTAGCACCCTTATCTCTACTGGAATGAACCCCTCTCTTCCCCCTCCCCACCCCAAACCAGGCAGGGCTCACTGCACAAGTGCTGACCTTTCTTGTAGATGACTGAATTGGCGTCCCCTTCGCCAGGAACCAGGGAAAGCTTGGCCAGCCAGCACGTGTCGTCCTGCAGGATCAGGGTCACGGGTGGGTTCAGCTGAGAAGAGAAAAGAAGTGGGTTGAACGTGCCAGTCACTCTCCCTTCCGGCAAAACAGGTTCCACTCTGAACTCCAGCAAAAACAAAACCGGCCCCCATTGGAAAATCAACTTGAGCTGGCCAGATCTCAAACTTTGGCCCATGCATTTCAAGCCAGCCTGATGGTTGGGAAGGCAGCCGTCCTGGAAGCTTCAGGAGGTGCTCAAATTTTCCACACAAATGCACCGCATTGGCGGGATGGGAATTCCGCCCGGTTCATCTTCTCAACTGGCGCCCCTTCCCATTTCAAGAGCTGGGCTGGCCCCACCCTCAGGGAGCCAGAATGGTGACAGCCTTGGTCCAGTGGGCGATAATAGAGCTGCCTGGCGCACCTCCCCCCCATCCAAACAGGGAGAGGTACGAATTGACTCCAGCCACCAATGCTGGGTGGGGGTGGGGTCTGGGCTACGTGGACACGTGTCTCCTGAGTCTGCCCAGGTCAGTGGGTGGCTTCCTTCCTCGCTCCAGTGGTGACGTGATCCACGTGGCCACGGAGCGAAGCCCGGAGCTCACTTCCCTTCCGGACGGCTGCTCAGCAGGGCCACGGCAGCCCCGAGGAGTCAGGGGGCCTCCGCCTGAGGACAGCCCCCCTCCCTTGTGGAAAGTGACCCGGCGGCCACTGAGGCCCCAGCACGAACACAACAAGCTTGTTATTTCCTCTTCTTCGTCACCCGCGGGCCAAGCCGTGCCGGCCGGGGAGGAAGCAGCCACTTCACCCCTAACCTCAGTGGTGTGCAGGGAGGAAAAGAGATTAGAGGGGGCAGAGCAGGAGGAGGAGGAGGAGGAGGAGGAGGAGGAGGAGGAGGAGGAGGAGGAGGAGGAGGAGAGGCCGGATTGCTGGAATGGGGGGGCAGTCAGCCAAGCTGGGCCCCACTTTAGCAAGACAAAAAGAAGTGCTGTGACTCTCTGACCAGGCACGGAGCCTGGGGGGGGCTGCTAATGCAGCCCCAGATGTTCCGCAGGGATGGGCAGGTGAAACCACCTTGCTTGAGCCCCCAGGACCCCAATAGAAGGACTGGAAAGTTTCTGGAGAACAAGAGGGTCCAAGCATCGGCCCTGAATTGTCTCTCGTTGAATTCCCACCCATCCCCAACCCCCAGTTTGGCCTTTGCAGAGGAAGAGACAGTTGGAATGTTCTGCCCAGGGAGGGGCACCCACAGACTGTTTTTTTGGGGGTGCAGAGAACTGGAAGATGGGCTTATGATCCCAACCTAAGAGATAGACGGGAATCAAAAGCAGAGAATAAACAGCCGACAGCCAGAAGGCCCCATGTCCATCCAGGCTCCCTCCGGTGTTGCTTCTGAGACAGAGAAAGATTCAGAGGGGGCGTGGATGAACTCCCCTGTCCAATGGACCCCCACAAGGGACACAGGCAGCCCCCTGGAATCCTGCACTTTCACCCCCCACAGCAAATAACCAGGTGCCTTTGCTTCCAGCGACCTGCCCTGTCAAAACAGAATGTACCTTTTTGCCAAATTCCAGTGAAAACCAGCCGTTTCTCAGCACGCTGCAATTTCCTCTCTGGGTATTAATGTGGTTTGCAGCTTACGGACCCACCCTAGGCACCCTGGGGCTCAGACCCAAGTGGCAGGTTTTGTTTCGCTTCCCTCCCACACCCCTCTGTGGGCCGAGGAGGCCCTCCACCCAGGCAGCAGCCAACATTCTCCCCTTCTTTGAGGTTTGGAGGGGTCTTCCCCTCTATTTCAAGGCCCTGCTTGAACGAGCCTGGCAAAGTAAGATGCCAACCAGAGAAAAATACTCTGTCCCTTAGATAGACATGGGCTCTTCTAGCAAGGGGCCAAAGGAAAAAACACCACTTTCCTCCTTGGCGGTCAGGGAAGAGGTGAACTGCTGCTGAATATGGAGGTTCGAATTTGCACTTCCTCCAAACAGGTGCTGAAGAAAAAACGGTCCAGCGCACGAGGCCAAGCAGGACTTTGCAGAGCTGCATGAGCCAGAGGGGAGGAAGAGGAGGATGTGGGGAAGGTCCTGGGCTGTTTCCCTCTTGCCGGCTGCCCCATTTCACTCCCGCTCAGCCCTCGCGCCTCCCTGCGCCGCTAATGAATATTAATGAGAAGGAAGGAGGGCGAGGGGGAAAAATTAATCTGCCTGATCCTTCAATGGCTGCAGCAGTAACGATATAAAATCTAATTATCCGTCCCAATATTTCTAAACCCTCCACTCAGACTGACAGTCTTCGTCGGTTTAAGGCTTATCGTTCCAAGGAGCGGAGTGCTCAAGGCTTGATAATAACACACACGTGCAAGCTCCTCTCGATCTCTTTTTCTTGCACACACACACACACACACACAGAAAAGACACACACTTTTGCTGACGGTACAAAAACAACAGCCTTCCTACAACGTCTCTGCCTGTGATTGCACGTGCCCGAAAACGGGAGCCACCCCAATGCAGAAGGAAAGGGCAGCGCTGCCACGTGGGTGGAATGGGGTAGTGGAGGGCACAACTGGGAGATCAGCTGATTCAGCACTTCGGTTCTCCCCCTCCCCCCCAGGGCCTGGCATCTGTGCCCAGCTCCCTGAGTGCCACATCCAGCTTTGCAGAGACCTTGTGGGTGTGGAACAGATGCCAGCTCCACGCAGGATCCCATTTTGGCCTGCAATCCTGTTGCGCACCCCAAAGTCTACGAGAGACACAGACTGACAACCCGGCTGTGGCTTCTCTTCCAGCCATTTTCCACTCCAGACCCTCTGCAGGAAGTGGGCCCGGGGGCAGCATCGCGATGCTGAGAACTCTCCTTGTTTCCCCTCTAACAAAGAGGTCAGTGTCTCGAATCTGCAGTGGGCCTGATAACCATCGGAAACTCTATCTGACTAACATCCGCCTGGGACACTTTATCCGGACCCCTCGCTAAACGAGGGAGAGGAGGAGCAGAGCCCAGCATCCTGGTTAATCATTAAGCTTCACCATGATTTGCTCTCCCAGCAGGAAGTGGGCATGGAGAAAGAAGCATCCCTCTGTCCTGCCGAAGGTGGTTGAATCACGCTGGAAGCAGGAGGGAGACTCCCTCAAGAGCTGGTGGGTTTTCAGGATGGAGGACAAGAACCGGCGTCTCGGTGCCCACCTGTCTTCCAGGAACAGCTTTGGGATGTATGATCTGATCCAGCGTTCCGAATCCCCAAAACTGCTGACCAGATGTTCACAGAAGCACCACCCACGTCCGGCACACTGGCCAGCCAGAGGTATTTGGGGCTCAGGGAAGAGGACTTTCACAGAATGACTCTGAAGCATCTCTTTAGATCAGAGATTCTCAACCTCAGTAGCTTTTTGAGAGGCAAGGCCTTCTCCAGCCAGCTGGGGAACTCTGGAAGTGGAAGTCCACACATCTCAAAATTGCTGAGGTTTAGAAATGTTGCTTCAGACCCTCAAATCTTTTACAGGCAGCACCTCCAAAGCAGAATCTTGCTCTCAATGTGGCGTTTCATCGTCTGCTTCAATATTCTCGTGGGGAGGCAAGCCCACCACCTCCTGTGGCAACTTGGTTTGAGCTGCATAACTCTCACTTACTAGGAAGTTTTTCCTCGTGTTCTGTTCACACCCAACGTTTCTTCTCCGTTCACACCCAACAGAAATAGTCCTGGAGCAGCAGAGAACAAGTCTATTCGGTCTTCTGAATGGCAGCCTTGCAACTGTTTGATGATGAGGATCATATCACTCCTAGATCTTCTCTAGAGGAAGCACCGTCCAATTTTTCAACTCCGCTTTGTGGAATCTGGTCTACCTACCACTCGGGTTGCTTCACCTCTGACCCTTAAGGTCACAAGCCACACTTCCTCCTCCATCTTACACCAAAATCTTCAGTGTCTACTTCTGGTACCCAGATGTTAAATGTTTTGGCTTTGCTCAGTTTCACCATGCTGATTCATCTCTGTCTACTCAAGAACTCTGCTCCAGCATCTTACCACCTCTCCTAGCTTCCTTCTTTGGACAACTTTTTTTCTCTACAAGACACTCATTCAGCTGGAATTAATAGAGGACCTCACTATAAATCAACCTCCCACTAACAAAGGCCCACCAACCACTCATTTTCTGCTTCGAAGGGTCTTCCCAACCAAGGAAATGGATCTCTTTGGCCAAAGCAGGATGAGATGGTGACACAAGGTGGTTCTTGCACTGCCATCTCAGTTTGAGAGATGCTCCATAAGACTAGATACCTGCTAGGCATCCAAGGAGGGGCCAGTAGTGACCAAGGATCCATGTTCCGTTCTGGGCCACTCCATTCCCAGAACAATCAGGCGAGAGAACTGGGAGGCCCCTCCCACCCAGGACTGATGAAGGTTGAGGCTTCCAAGAGCCAAAAATGGCAAAAGGCTGAGGGTCAGGAGGGTCTTCCTCCCCCCCCTCACCCAGGAGTGACAACGCCAAGGAAAAGAGAGTGGGGGAAAGAGAGGGCTGGGGATTGTCAGCGTGGCTGGATAAGGGAAGCTGCTGAAACAGGAGCAAAAATATTTAGACAATAAATGAAGTATCAGAAGAAAGCAGCAGCCTATCTTTAAGAAATCAATCATCCTGAACCGGTTGTCTGGACAGACGGCGCCACAGAAGAGATAGCCGCCAAACTGGCAAGATAAGGGTTAATCAAGGATTTAATTCAGCACAAAAAAAGATAAATGGGGAGCAGAGGGAGACAGAGAGGGAGAGAAAGTGGGGAGGCCCAGACGCTGGGGCCCGATACTCTCCGCAAAAGCACAAGGGAAAGTTGGATTGGCTCCCAAGCCCTCGCCCTGCCCAGGCCACGATTCCCGGGATGGCGCTGGAGGGAGGCAGTGGATGCATCGCAGGGGCCCCGGTTCCCTCCAAGAGGCAAGCAAAGCCCCTCAACAGGCCCCTGGCCCAGAGCAGAGCCTCCTGCTTCTCTCCTGCACCCAGGCAGGTGTGTGTGTGTGTGTGGGGCACTTCGCCCTGTGGTTCCCTTTCTAAATTTGGGCACTTCAATACTCTCGGCATTGGCCCATAAATCATGCCAGGTGGGCAGGCTTTCTGGTGGGGCACCTTTGGCAGTGCTATCGCTGCATTTTGAGCTATCTTGCAATGTTTTTATTGGAGAAGGATCCCCAAAAGAAACGAAGCACCCATAAATGTCCCTCTCTTTGCCCCCCAGTCTCCGATTTCCCTCCAGACCCCTGCTAGTCCTGCCAGAGACAGGAATCAAGTCAGACTGGAGGAGAAGAGAGGGAATGCACCCCTCCGGGCCAATTCCTTGATAACAGCCATCCAGGTTAGTCATTGCACCTCCTCGCACCCAAATATGCTGGTACTGCAATTCCCGTGCAGCCTGTGTATTTGGGTCCCCTCTGTTCCTGTGGTGTTGGTAATTCTACCACGACCGTTTCTCACGTGAAGGCTCCAGGGTGGATCCTTCTTCCTCCTCCACTAAGAAAGCTGCCTTTATGTGGGGGAACCTTACCGGCTCGGTCAGTCCTGGAGAAGGAGGTTCGCTGTGGATATTTCCCGGGAACGGGCCCCAAAACACTCCACCAGGGATGCCGTGTTTGGCACACACCTTGCTCTCCGCCTGGGAGGTCAGAAGCTCCAATTCGTCTGAAAGAGAAGAAAGGGAGGGTTGGGGAAGTCCAAAGCCCAAAAAGCATCCTGGATGATCCCTCCAGGGGTTTATTTGATCTGCCCTGCTGAGGGATGCCATGCCAGACTCAGTGGGCACTTCCACTTGGCAAAAGGTGCTTCTGCCAGTTGGGCACAGGTGGGGGCACTTCAACATCACCATCAGGGTGAAGGGTCTCTTTGCCCAGGCCAAATATTTAAACTGGGAATGGTTGAGGTGGGAATGGTCGCTAGTACAGAAACGCATGGAAGATCAGGTGAGCTACAAGAGTTTGTGTGCCATCACTCAACCTTCCCTAGTGAATACTTCCTCATTTCCTCACTGGAAAGAGGAGGAGGAGGAGGAGGAGGAGGAACTGTGGGGTCCTTGGTGCTCTCTGAGCTGGGTAGTTTTCTTGCAGACATTTCATGACCCAACTAGAGAATCTCATCAGAGCTGGAAGAGAATGGGGGTTTGTAAGGAGGGGGGGAGGAGGAGGTGAGCGTGAAGAGCCCAGGGCTGCTCTCAGCTCTGCCTGGACACCAGCCTCTTGCTGGGTTCCCCCATCCCATATCCTGCTTCGGACCCCATTCTACAGGATGTTCCTCTCCAGTTACGCCATACAGCAGAACTGTCCAACCTTGGCCACTAAGACCTGTGGACTTCAACTCCCAGAATTCCCCAGCCAGCCATGACTGGGAGCTGAAGTCCACAGGTTGGACACGCCTGCCCTCGAGGGTTTTCTTGGAGAGGGAGCAGGATGGTCCAAAGTTGCTGGCATCTCTCCCTGGGAAAGGGAGCCTCTCGGAGGCTTCATCAGGACCCTTGGCTGAGGCAGCCCGGAGCTGTAATAGCCTTGATGGTTTGATAAGCCTCTCGGTTTAATGGGGGGAGATAACATGTAAATTGGCCGGGAAGACTGGCCTAAAAATGTTTTAGCTGCACCTCCATCATGCTGCCTGCTGATAAGATGGCAGTTAAACAATACTTCAAGGCAGGCTGAAGCAAGGCCTCCCCCTCCTCATTCCACATCTGGGAAAGTAGGAAGGGGCAACTGCCACCCCCCTCTTTTCTCCCAGCCCTCTGCAGGGGGAGGGGGCGGGCCGGTTGGGGGCTCAGGTTGACC
This sequence comes from Ptyas mucosa, assembly GCA_012654045.1. Taxonomy (NCBI): domain Eukaryota; kingdom Metazoa; phylum Chordata; class Lepidosauria; order Squamata; family Colubridae; genus Ptyas; species Ptyas mucosa. The sequence continues at coordinate 5,690,858 of WNWU01000065.1, read as the reverse complement.
TTCTGCCTGGGAAACAAATCCTTCAGATCAGAGTCCTCCTCTCCCCACATCAAAGGGGGAAGAAGAGAAGGGAGGGAGAATGCCAGGGTTTATCAGAAGGGAGGGGAGGGGTCCCACAGCTAGCCGTCTCGGCCCATCTCATGAGCACTGCCAGCTTTCGTGACCATCTTGGCCAGGGTGTGCCAGTCTCGGCAGGACCAGACTGGCTGGAGAGTTATGGGAGTTGTAGTCCACCTGTCTTAAAGTGGCCATGGTTGAGACACACTCAAGAGGTGCACCAAAATACAGTTTAAAGCCCCCAATGGGGGTGAATAGCCTGTAAAGTAAAGATCCTTGTCACCCCCACCTGAAACTCTACGAAAAAAGGGAGACAACCCGGGAGCTCCAACTTCCGGCTGGCTTTTGGGATACCCAGCAGCCCCCTCCCTCCCTCCCTCCCTCCCTCCTTCGGCTTCTTGCTGGCTAATCAGCTTCGTTTGGGTCAGGAGACCATGGCTGGACGATAAGAGCCTCTTGCTGACACTTTCCATGTCAGAACAGAGCATCTTCTGTGTATCAATCCTCACCAGAGAAAACACTGGGCCACTGATAAAGGAGGCGACCGTTCCAGACTGAAGGGGACAAAAATAGGGCTAGCCCAGAGGAGGGGCCCTGCCCTCCCTCCCTCCCTCCGTCTATCTCTGTTGGAGGGGGCAAAGGGAGGAAGGTTAGATGGATGGAAGAAAGGGAGGGAGAAAGAAAGGAAGGAAGGAAGGAAAGGAGGAGATTAGGGAAAGAAGAGAAAGGAAGGAAGGTCAGAGGAAAGAAGAAGAATAGAAAAAGAAATTGGAAGGGAGGGAGGGAGGGAGGGAAGGAAGGAGGGAGGGAAGAAGGAAGGAAGAAAGGAAGGGAGGGAGGAAGAAAGAAAGGAAGGAAAGGAGGAAGGAGATTAGGGAAGGAAGAGAAAGGAAGGAAGGTCAGAAGAAAGAAGAAGAATCGAAAAAGAAATGGGAGGGAGGGAGGGAAGAAGGAAGGACTAAGTTATGGGGAAGGAAGGAGTGAGTTATAGGGAGGGAGGGAGGGAGGGAGGGAGGGAGGGAGGGAGGGAAGGAAGGAAGGAAGGAAGGAAGGAAGGAAGGAAGGAAGGAAGGA
>WNWU01000065.1:5636351-5689717 GCA_012654045.1 Ptyas mucosa | reverse complement strand
GGAAGGAAGGAAGGAAGGAAGGAAGGAAGGAAGGAAGGAAGGAAGGAAGGAAGGAAGGAAGGGGCACAGTGGGCAGTGCTGGATGGGCTGAGATGGATGCCAGTGGGCACCAACGTGGCTGCCTGAGAAGACCCTCAGCTTGAAAGCAAGGCCTGGACATTCCTGATTCCTACCATAGGCTCTCTAGCCCAAGGCCATCTCTGCAGAGCCTGGACTTCAGACAGACAGATGGACCAAGATGGAGGGAGCCCACTTCCAAAGCGCAGGCAGGCTCCCCACCTGAGTGTTCCCCCACGTGCCACCTCCCGGATCAACTGGCCACCACCAGGACACATCAATTAATAGTCCGGCCAGGCCTAATGGCCAAAACAATGTTGTCGATTATCGCAAGGAACAAAGTCCAATTCTCCCCCTCCGGCTGGCGGCTCTGTGCCTGCGTCTGTCTGCCCGTAATCTCGGGATCGGTGGCGCTGGCGCTCAGTTTCACCACCCGGCAGGTTAATACAATTCCGCCCTTATCTTATCTCCCCATCAGCTTCCTGGCCAAGCAGCTCTCCGATTGGTTCCTGCAAGCCAGCTGGCCCAAAGTTATCAGAATAATTCTTATCTCCGGGATCATTAACCAAATTGGGCTGGTATCGGCCTGCGTGCCGGCGATAATGAAGTTACAAGCGGAATGGAGGGGAAGAGGGAAGATGGCGAGCAGATGCCGTCTGAGGAGGCTGGCATCCCTCGGGGGCCTCTCCAGAAGGACCTTCGCTGGGATGGGGGTGTCGCGGCCCAGAGAGCTCAGCAAGGCTGGTGGAGGAGGTGGGCTCAACCCAACCCAGGCCAGGCCAGCTGGCAGTTCAGAAGCACCGTGTCGTGACCCAGGTTGGGTTGCTTGTGGATAGCGGGTCTCAGCCACCTCTCCAACTGGGAGCATGAAAAGGACCGGAGATACTTCTCCATCCTGTGGAACAGCACAACCTCTCGGAGCAAAACCTCCTCAACCTTGGTGGCCTGGAAGATGTGCGGACTTCAACTCTTGCATAACTGGCTGGGGAATTTTGGGAGTTGAAGTCCACACACTTCTTCAAGCTGCTGAGGAACACCGTCCTAGGAGAAAGGCAGAACCATGAATGCCAAAATAATAGACACCCATGAGAAGTCTGCCCTTTTGCCTACTTCCAAGCTGCTGCTCACCAACCGACATTTCATAGGAGGAGACTTGGCTCCTTCTGTGGCCTCTCTGGGCCTCCTTTGATCTCACCTACTGCCACCCCTGAGCTGGGAAACCAGCCACCCTCCAGATGGCCCTGAACCACCACTGCCAGCAGTTCCAGCCCACTTGGCCAAAGGAAACGGACGCTGGGAACGCCAGCAGCCTGCAGGAGGGACCAGGTTGCCCAACCCACTCAGCTTGGCTGTGGTTAATCCAAAAGGGATCAGCTGTGAACCAATTTTGGGGACTGGATGCCATGCCAACTTTATCTGGCGAGAAAGCATATCAGGAAGTGTTTGGCAAGTGTACCAGCCGAACTTCCTCACTTGACTGGAGTCAAACAGAAAATCCGGTCCTCTCATGCCTACACAGGACCCCACCCCCAATAAAGAAGACCATCTGCTCTTAGATTGCTCCCTGTAAGCTCTATGAAAGCAGAGATGATTAGCAACCAAAACCATCATCGAAAGAAATTATCTCCACTGAGGTCCTCAAATCTCATTGCCCCCCCCCTCCCCCCACCCCCCCCCCCCCCGATCCTGCCTAGGACAACTGCATCCACTCAACCTCATCCAAGTTCATTCAGCTCAGCCAAATACTAGAGAAGAGCCTAGAAGTGTGTGAAGAGTAGCCCATCCTCCGTGATGGGTCTTCCCACCGCCATTAACATGCCACTCTGTGGAGTCCTTGGTAGTCTCTGAGCTTGGTTATTTTCTTGCAGACGTTTCATCAATGCGCTGATGATGTCCCCTAGTTGGGTCATGAAACGTCTGCAGGAAGTAATCTGTCTTAGAGACACCAAGGTCCCCACAATTCAATCCCGAGCTCCAAACGTTCTCTTCAATTGACCCAGCACTCGGTCTGTCTGAACCTCTCTTGAAGCCATCTTAGCTCTACGCAAATGGCCAGAACTGGCACAACGTATAAGCAGAGATTCTTCTGCCTGCTGGTCAGTTTAATGGGGAGAACTCCCGTTCCAGCTAGTGCCGCAAAAGATGAAGGGAAACCTCAGAATGAAACCAGAAGACCTCAGGGAAGCTGCCATGAATAGGGTAATTTGAACCCAGGGCCGGGGAACAATCAACAAGAGGCTGGTCAGGACTGAACCTTGGAAGGCGAGTTGTCCAGTTGGGCTGTGAATGAAGGACAAAACTCAACGTTGCCTTCTAAGATTTTGGGAAGCTAGCCTTCCTTTGGGAAGCAGCAAGCCTGACGCAGCTGGAACATTAAAGCACACACACACACACACACACACACACACACCCCTCACACAATTCTGACAACTCAACCAGCAAAATGACGCACAATCGCCTGATAAGATGGAGGGGGTGATTGGGAGAGTTTTAAAGCTGCCTGCAACCACTGTTGCCTTCACTCTTCACCTCCCTTCACAAAAGCAAAATATCTTCAAGGGGCTCAAGAGATTATCCCAGCTTTGCCTGAGTAATCAGGGGCAATACTTGGCATAACTGAAGTCTCCCCCCACCGCCCCCAAATCCGCTCTGAAAATTAGAGGAGAAGGAGGAGGAGAGGAGATGGGGAGACCCTTCCTCTTTGTTCTCCTCGCTCTGGGCAGCTTCTCTGGCTTGGAGGCCAAGGTCAACGGGTGGCCCACCAGGCAGAAGATACTGAGCAGACCTTCCACCAACCATGAAAATTTAATATTTATTTATTTATTTATTTATTTATTTATTTATTTATTTATGAACTGCATCTCATTCCTGGCAAATTAGCCTTCAAGGCAGCAGCCCTCCGATATTCAATCTCCAAAGCCGATGGTCGTTCCTGAGCCCAGTTAATTGTGAAGGGAGAAGTGCCTCCCGCCCCAAAGTGCCAAAGTTTAACAAAAGTTCTGCCTCCTTCCCTACTCCCAAGCAGCACAAGGACAAAAAGAGCCGACTCCAGAGATCAAGATGGCCTCGCAGCCACCCTGAAAGGAAGCACATTTGCGCCCTCACATGCTTAAGCGGTGAGGTGGCCCAGCAGGGCAAAGTACGGTCCGTTTCGTGCCCCCCGCCAGCTCCTGCTTCCTTCCTCTCCGTGGGCAGAGTTTGCCCCTCACCTGGGCAGCTGGGCGGCTGGCGGTCCAAGCTGCCTTCCGTGGGTACCTGATTCGCCATGCTCTCCTCTCCGCTTCAAAAGGGCATCCCGGCTGGCAGAGAGCAGCTGGTCTGGAGGACGGGCTTTGGAGTGGTGTACCCCAGACCCTCAGCCGCCCTCCCTCTGCTTCCGGGAAAGGGTTGTTTTCGGCAAAAACGTCAACAACCACCCCCCCCCCCCGCCAATGTGCGTCCAAGCCGTGCAGCTGCTGTTGGGGATTTCTCTCCTGCTATCGCAACCGAGCATCGCTGGGGATTTATTGATTTTTTGACACAGTTAAGAACAGCAAATCTTTATCGCTGCAAACCCTGACCCCATTAATGGAGGAGCTCTTACCAAGCCTGTGTAGCAACCGAGGCCCGTCTCTCCGCCCCCAGCGTGCATCGGCACCGGCTCAAACACAGAAATTTTAGGCCAAGGGTCAATCCCAGGGGACAAAAAGCGACATCAAAGGGCCCTCGCCAAGGCTGGAGCCCAGCCCTGGTGGTTTTTTCCCTGCACGATCGAGACGATTTCAGGCCACAATTTAAAGTCGGATTTGGGGCTCCAGGTTAGGAAAAAACATCCACGTTTCCAAACGTCCAGTTTGCAAGAGGCAGCTCTGCGCACTGGGCCGGAGACAGAATTGCCTGTCCAAGTGTTGCAACATCTGCATGCAAACACAGCCAGGCTCGGTTCTCTATTGGGGAGTGGAAAAAGCTGGGGGTCAGCCGGTGCTTCTCTGAATTACCACCTGTGCGATTTTTGGGGTGTGGGCTACAAAGCAAGAAAGCTTCTTGACGGCTAATCCGGCAGGAGTTTTCCTCCCAGCCCTACTCATGAAAGGAAGTGCTAGGAATGGGTCTGTGCGCTGATGCTTTTAAGGCAGTCTTTGTCAACCTGGGCAACCCACTTTCAGAGGCGTGGGCATCGGCATAGAATTCTCCAGCTGGCCAAGGGAATTCTGGGAGTTGAAGTGCATGCCTCTGAAAGTTGGTTGCCAAGGTTGACAAAGATTGCTTTAAGGCTTTGCAAAAATCTGAGATTTGCTCAGCCAAAGAACTTTCAGTTCTATTTCTGCCAAAGAGGGGAACGAAATGGGAGCGAGGAGCATTTGAGGCGGGGGCTTTGCCCTCCTTCACAGGTGCTCAGCTGGACCCTGCTGGTGCCAAGGCTTTTAGGAAAGGTTTTCCATCAAAGAGAGAGCAAAAAGATGCAAGCATATTGCATGGGGGCTGCCAGGGAATGGGGACGGCGGAGGGAAGGCTGTTTGCAGGATGCAAAGCAAAAGGGCAGGCATCTGAAGGACTGCATTCAGACCCACCAGTCACAACCCTAACCCTAACCCTTCGACTAGCAGGGGCCCTTCGACTCTACCCCCCTTCTCCCCAAGCCAGATTCCCTCTTCCATTGCGGTCACAGAAGGTCTGAATGCTCCTGGGTCCCCACCTTCCTCTGCCCTCAACTGGCTTCACTGTCCCCCAATTTCCAACGTGCTAAACCCTCCAAACTTCCTGTGGGAAGCCCCACCTCCCCCCACTGATGGTCGGAGTGCCCTTCCTCCCTCTCTTTCTCCAAGCCCTGCTCAATTTCCCCCTCCCCCCTCCCCGATCCTTTGGGAGAAATTCTCATCAATGGAAGCGCTGGATGATAGTATCATCCGCAGCAGGGAGATGGCCTTGGAGAGGCTGATGATATCCTGGCAACAGTGATCCTATCTCCCCTGCCAGGGTGGGGCGATTGTGTCTCGTCCACAAGAGTAATCCTCAGTGTCTTTTTCTCCTGCTTTTATGCCACCAGCTAATCGTCCTCGTCGCTGGGCCTCTGCCTTCTCCTGTCCTTGCCCTAAGAGATCCAGGAGAAATCCAGCCTCCATCCTGCATGGAGCAGGATTCCAGACAGCCGAGAAAGGAAGCAGAATTACGAAAAGGCTCAACCTGGGGTGGGGCGGGGACAATTCCTCCCATTTGGGTGGGTTTGCCCCATGCCACACTGGTTGGCAGAACACTGCAAGCCAGCAAGTGGGCCACGGCTAAAATCAAGGCGAAGATGTGTTGGTTGGGTCTGCAGTTGTCCCGGTGACGTGAACGGCTGGGCTAGACGGACAACTCTGGAGTATCCGTTGACCGCTGGTCCTCCATCTTTCTCTTGCAGATGGCTGGGGGTGGGGGGTGGGGGAGTTCATGCTCCCTCTAGGCACCTTGGCTGATCCATCCATGTTCTCTCCAGCCAGAACTTCGTGAGAAGGCTAAACAGCGCATGGGTGGGTGGGGGGCTAACTGGGGTCTCTCACCCTGGCTGGTGCCAGCCTTCAAGGGTACTGGGAGGCCTGTCTAAGATGGGTGGCAGTGTGCTAAACATCCCGTGCCTGGTGGATTGAGGCCACGTTATTCCCCCAGCATGCACCGGGCTCCCACCGCCTGGCTCTCTTCCCCCTTGGTAATCTAAAACAAATATGACTATCTAGCGTAAAACTCTGCTAGGAGTGATAAAGAAAAATAGCTGGAATAATTTTTCCCACCCACACATACCAATGAGAAGAGGAAGAAAGGGGTGTGCACACACACACACACACACAAACACACACACACACACACTTATCCAGAGAATCATAGGCAACCCAACCCGCCCCGTCCATCAGAAGGGACCGTCCTGCTTCTCTCTCTCTCTCTCTCTTTCTGTGCTGGGCCACCTGATAATCAACCTTGAGGTTTGCATAGAAAACTTCAGGCAGAGGGAGATTATTCAGACAGGAGTCACAACAGAGATAAAAAAAGAAAGAAAAGAAAGAGAGTTTGGTGGTTTGTGGGGGAGAGAAAAATGGGGCAAAAATAGAAGTTGGAGAAAGGAAGAGGAAAAAAAAGGAGCACGGCATAGAGGAGATACCAACGAAGAGTTTCTAGCAGATTTGGGTTTAGCGGGATGTGGCAATTTAGCCAAAAAGGAAAAATGGAACCCAGACACAAACCCCACCTTCATCAACTGCACACTTTGTGTTGTGTGTGCATGCGTATGCGCATGTGTGTGGGGGTGAAAGCCGAACTCTCCCCATATTTCTCTAACTCAAAGACTGGGGAGCCTGGAGCACCCTAAGTGCCCGGTCATCCTTCGGAAGGCACAAGGGCTCCAGGGAAGCAACCCCACCCCCAAACAATCCCCTCCCTGCCTCAGTTTCCCGCCTGCCAGTGGAGGAGAGGCCCGCCTCCCAAGCGCTCGGTGGGGCAGCTGAGCAGATGGCTATCGCCTTGCCCTTTGAGATCGACGGGGCTGGAGGGGAGGGCTCTGCCGCTCAGTCCACTGATCAGTTCCATTAACTGATAAACAGGCATTTTTCACCTTTAAAAGGCGCCTCAATTAATCAGCCCAGCCAGGAGCACCTTCATCAGGTTTAGTGCAGGTGCTTCCAGGGACGGAAAAAACCAGCCACCGGTTCCCACGTTTCCTGAGCAAGAGGTGTAAGGTGGGAGCCATCCCTTCAAAAACGCCTGCGTTAAAAAAACACCCAAAGAAGCTATAGAAACATTCGGTTCCCCACCCCCCCCCCCCAAAAAATAATGTCGATTTAAACCAAAGGTGCTTTTTCCAAAAGACAACTGAACTTTGTTTTTTTGTCCTGCCTTGAAAATGTTTCACTTCTCATCCAAGAAGCTTCTTCAGTTCTCAAGGAAAAAACCCAAGAGTCTACTTGCCTTTTGGAAGAAGTACCGTATTTTTTGGAGTATAAGAGGCACCAGAGTGTAAGACATACCTTAGTTTTTGGGGAGGAAAATAAGAAAACAGCTGATTGGCAGGTGGATCAGACTCCCAGAATACCCCCAATCAGCTGTTCCCAGAAGTGAACTTTAGCAACAGGTTCCTTGGTTGTGAGCTCTGTGCCTTGCTTTTTTTGGCTTTTTTTTCAGCCTCTGAAACTTCTAAAAGTCCATTTCAGAAAAAACTTTCTTTTCTGCCTCTGAAAGCCTTCGAAACAGCTTCAGAAAAAAAGGTCTCTGAAGCTCTGTTTGGGGCTTCTTTTCTGAAGCGTCGTTTCTGATGCTTTTTTCAGCCTCTGAAATCCCTGTTTGAGAAGCTGGGCGGGGCTACATTCGGAGTATAAGACGCACTCAGATTTTCACCCTCTTTTTTTGGGGAAAAGGGTACATCTTATACTCTGAAAAATATGGTACCTTTGGGACAACCGTGACCTGGGTGGTTGAGACATCTCTCCATAGACATGTAGATTTAAATGAAACCAATTTGCACACCTGCGAAATAACCATCTCTGTGTCCAGGAGCCTTTTCAGATGACAGAACCTGGGGAGCAAAATGACCAATGGACCCAGCTGGGTGTTTTCTGAGCTCAAAAGCTAAGTAGGGCCAAACGTGGTTAATACTTGGATGGGGCCACCGGGGAATCCCAACCTGTAGACTAGGCCGGGCACCTGAAAACCATTCCAGAAAGTGGAAACTACACAGATGCATCCATGAGTCATCAGGAGGTGAGCTCCTCTGAAATCTGACTTTACCTGAACTGGCAGCAGGTGAAAGGTGTGCCATGAACGAGACAGGAGAGGGAAGAGGAAGGGCGGGGTTGCCTTGGCTGAACATGCCAATGAAAGGGGAAGGGATTTAGGTCTCTCCATCCCTCTTTGCCACTCAACCAACAGGTTCTGATGGAATCAAATGTTCCACTGATTAGAAAGGAAACTCGGCCCAGGTTACCAACCCAGAAATGGTACACGTGAGCAGGGCAGGGTCAAATCAGAATAACGGAATAACAGAGCTGGAAGGGAACTTAAGTCAACCCCCTGCTCTAGCAGGGAACCCTATGCTATTTCAGACAAGTGGTTAACCATCGATCAGCCTCTACTGCTGGATGCAGGACTCCAAACAGGCATGAAATCTGGTACCTCTGAGACTCAAAAGCCCCATCAGCCCCTGATGGTTTCTATCCTTCCCAACGCCCAGGCAAGCAGCTGGTCCTCAAGAACCCCTTGAAATTTCTAGAGCGAGGGGGGAAATGAAGTGGGGTGCCTACTGGAGCCCCAGTCTGCTTTTCAGCCCTACTGGCTTGCTGGGGTCTCTCTGGGAAGATGCTGAGCAGCTCCTAGCAAAGGGAGCCTCCTTCCATCTCAGCTCCACTTGGGGAGGGGGCGAGAGGGAGCAGGAAAGCCCCCCCCCCCCCGCTTGGGGACGACTCCAGCGGCTGAGCCGTCGGCTTGAGAGACGGGGAAACAAATGCAAGAGGCTGTTTCATCTGCTGCAACGGTGCCCAAGTTAAGGATTATAAATTGGAGCTATCACAGATTTGCATATCGGAATTTTAAAGCAGCCGAGACCCTTCCAGCGAGCAAGGTCAAACAGAAGATTAAAAAGGAGGGAAGGGAAAAATAATCCCGTCCCTCTCGTTCCCCTTGACTCTCACATGGTGCATGGCGCAGCGGGTAGCGGCAGCAAAGGGTCTTCCTGCCCTCCCTGCCCGTCTACGGCTGCCAGGGGTCTGTGCTGCAGCTGTTGGGGCTGGAGAGGGTGGGCTGCATCTACAGCCCCTACAAATTGCAGGGGGCTCCAGAATGAAAGCACCCAACAAGGTTCTCCTGCATCCGCTTCTGCTAACTCAGGAGAGTTTTCGGGTTGGCCGCCAATGAGATAGACTTCCTCTGAATGTGGAGGTTCCACAGAATTCCCCTCATTCATAGCTACTCTGAGACCTCCCTGTTTCTTCCCTTTCAATGCTCAGATTTGATGACCTGGCTGGGTTATGTGCCCATTGTTTTGACTTGCTTTATATCCAGCTGTTTCAGGGGTGAGATGCTCCTGGTTCGGACCAGTTCACACGATCCGGTAGCGATGGCATTTTTTGAATGCCATCATTCAAAATGAATGTTATAGAAAAAGCATTCGGTTGAAGAGGTTGTAGAAAAAATGGGTTTAAAAATAAAAATTAAAAAATTGGCCACGTCCACCCAGTCACATTACCCCCACCAAGCCACACCCACAGAACCGGTAGTAACAAATTTCACATTTCACCACTGAGCTGTTTCTTTGCAGACACGAGGGAATTCACAGAGAAGACCCTCGTCCTTTCATCCTAATAACAGCAGCCACAATATATTTGTGATTGGCCTGATAGGAGCATCTGGAGATGAACCAACCACCATGACAAACAGGTCTGAATTGCCTGGGCCGTCCTCAGCCTCAAATCCTCTGTGGCACCTTTCCCAGGACAAAGAGGAGCCACCGTTGGCACCCAAACCTAGTCTCAAGGACTTGGTGCATATTTCCAGGAAGGAAGAAGATGCCAAGCTGGAGCTGCATCTCACCTGGACTGGAGACTGCACGCTTGGTCCCTCTGTGCTCTCCAGGTGCTCTCCAGGCTCTTGGCAAGGTGCTGCACCTGGCCCTGAGGGAGGCTCTGCTTAACTCTGCCAACTTGGGCAAAGAGAGGGAGGCTGCTAAAGAAGGAAGGAATTAGAGGAAGAAAGAGAGAGGCAGGGGGGAAGGAAGGAAGGAAGGAGAAAGAAGAAAAAAGGAAGGAAGGAGATGGAGGGATGGGAGAGAGGGAAGGAGGGTGATTGAAGATGAAAGGAAGATGGGATGGAAGGAGGGAGGGAGATGGATGGATGGGAGGAAGATTAAAGGGAGGGAGAGAGGGAGATAAAAAAGGGAGGGAGGGAGCGAAGGAAGGAAGGAAGGAAGGTTTGCAATAGCCCAAACTTGTTAGTTTCAGGAACAAAAGCCCAACTTCCCTGTCTGATCTCTGTGTCTCCAAGACTCTCTTGGCTGCCAGAGCTGACACATGGCGGATCCTGCCAGATAAAGGAGAAATTCAGGCTGCTGACAGTGTCCTCTTTTTCCTCCTTCCTTCCCTCTTTCTGCCATTCTCCTCCTGATAAGTGCGGTGCCTGCGTAGAGACTGATAGAAGGCCTATCACGGCGGTTAGCCCAGAAAGGAAGGGCTCTATCACCCCCGCATCGCCGGACCAAGATCGACTCCCAGCCACACAGAAATTAATATCACTCCAATTACCGCAGCGGAGATGGGCTGGACGGAGAGATAATAAAATCTCTTTTACATAAAGAACGCAAAGAGCCAAACGGGGTTCAGTCACGGGAGTGGGGTGGGGTGGGTGGGTGCATTTTCTAGGCCTGTTTTCAGCCTCGGGGAAGGTGCAGGCCAATTAGGCAGGATTTTTCCAGCAGGGAAGGACGAGGGACTGAACATAATCAGGGTTCTTGTCTCCTACTAACTGGGATCTTTTGGGGTCCCAGTGGAGAATTATCCCCTGGGACTTTTGAACCGAGGTGGCACAATCTATGCCAGTCTTTCTCTACCGGGGCAACCTTAAGATCTACTTTTATGTGGAAACCACTTATGGACTTTTTGCTTGAGACCAAAAGAGGTGCTGTATTAATTCTGTGACAATTACAATTGTTTCTGATGATAGAAACACTGCGTATTACTGAATGTCAGATCAAAAGGTGAATGTATTTTAGATTTGCAACTGCATCAAACAAAGTTGCTTTCTTTTGTTTTTCCCCTCTTCCTTTATCCCTTGCACTTTACCCCTCCCTATTTCCCCCCCCCCAATTTCTTTCTTCTTCTTTTTAATGCTTTATTCTTGGAACAAATTTAATGAAGTAATTAATTAAAAGATGTGTGGACTTCAACTCCCAGAATTCCCCAGCCTGCAGCACACTGAGCCTCCATCACTGATTTTGCAACCTCTTTCCATTCGTTCTCCTTTGCTTTTCCCAGGTGGCCCTTGGCCCTGGGGGGAAAGTGTGGGGTTTCCCTTCTGGAAATCAGCCTGATAGTTTTCACTTGTGTCATTCTCAGTGAAGGTAAGAGTCCTAAACTGAACATCCAGTCAACAGGGAAGACTTGATAAATTGTTGGTTAAAGAATAAACCCACGGTCAGTATTTTGGAGGCCGGGAATGCCAACTGTTGCCCTCCAGGATGCTTACAATATGGTGGGAAGGACGTCCTGGCATGGTGGGCCAAGGACCATCACTGCCAGTGCCGAGCAGGGGCCGAGCAGGCTGGGCTCCAACAGGCCAAAGGTCAGGGATGGGAGAGAGCAGATAACCAAGGAGAAGGTGTGGACCTTCTGCAGATCTATTTCCGGCCAACACATCCAGGAAGAGCCAAGGATATCAGCCTGGCTGTGAACATACGTTTCCCTTCCTGGACTAGGAGCCAGATGTGGGGAGGGGAATTGGAGGAGAAAGAAAAGGGGAGAGCAGAGGAATGCTGGCAGAAAAAGCTATTCCGAAACAGCTGGGGAAAGAGTGGAGATATGCCTTCAGGAGTCTCCATGCCATCTCCAGGTTGGGTGTGTTTCCAAACTGAGCCAGGGGAAGGAGGAGCGGGGGGTGATGGTGTCTTCTTCGTAACCCTCCCTTCTTTTCAAGAAACAAAACCCATAAGAACAAGAGAGGCAGGTATCCAAGCTCTAAGAGCAGAAATTGGAGCAGAGCTGAGGTTTCAAGGAGAACCTTCTTCTCCTCCTCTCTTTAGCAACTCTGGTGCTGTGGCTTCATTGTGTATATAAGGTGTGTAAACAATTTTAGATGAGCATACTTTTTTTTTGTTTAAACCAGGTGTGAAAGAACCACCACACATGGATGTGGGTACAAATGCACGCATGTTCATCCATGCAAATGATATGATTTGAGAAGTTCTAAGATGCTGTAAGGCTATTCTTTGGTTTCTGCATGACCTTGGCCTAGCTAGCCCATCTTGCAAAGTTATTGTTAAGGTAAAAAAGAACCCTTTTCCAAATACACATCCCTGAAGGGCTTGGAAAAAGATGGAGGAACACACAAGGAACTGCCTTCAACTGTGTGGGAAAGCGTTGGCGACTTGGCCCACACGATCTACTGACACCTGTGGTGTCCAGCTATGGCTCTGGATGGAAAGAAGACATTTTCCAGCCTGGATCAATATTTGTTGAGTGCCCATCCTTCAAACAAGACTAAGGGTGTCGGGATCCTTTGGTGGGACCACATTTGACCTTTGGATGGTTACACTAAGAGATGCTCTCCAACAAGCAGGCATCGCCAAGGACCTTTCGCATACAAAGTGGATGCTGGGTGATGACAGCAGCCAATGGGCAACCGGATCCCTGGTCCCTTCCACTCCCTTTGGCCTACTCTACCAGACAGCCTTAATCTTCAGACTTTGGTTGAGCCTGGGATCTCCCGCCAGAGAGATACGCACAAGAGCTACTCCGAGCCCCTTCATTTACATCCAAGCTACTGTACACATCACCCCGATCGGAGCCACTGCATATCTCGCATATATCTGAACTTCTGTTTTTACACTTCCTTACTGCTCTGTTAACAGATGGAGACTGGCACGCCCAACCGTTTCCCCGTAGACCGTGTCAGCTTACAGTTTAAAGTCCAAACCAAACACCAGAAGCAGAATCCAGCTTCCCTAAACCTCTGCACTAGGCTCTTCCATGGGGGCCACAGCTCCTGCCCTTGCCTGAATTTGGAAGCTGTTTGATGTGCCCCCAGTTAGAGCAGACAGATGGGAGGTCCCACGATCAATAAGTGGGAGAAAGCAATCAGATGGGCACTTCCTCCCCTAACTACTGCGTAACTCTCCTATGATATAGCCTGTGGATTCTTAAGAAGGACCCTTTCCTTCAGAGATGTTCCAAGCAAGCTGACCAAAGTTTTTAAAGATCACTTTTGGAAGATAATTCATATGCCAACGCTTGGTATTCTGTAAGCTTTCACGGTGGGGCAGAACCAAATCAGGCAGAACCAAGCTGGATCTGGCACACAAGCGAAGCATTAAGCTTTTATGCTCACCGCCCTGTTCTGTGCCGAGAACCGGGCGCTTTTGAGAAAACGAAGAGAGGAGATTTACCTGGTCCCGTCCACAGCTCGGTCTCTGGCGTTTGCGGCTTATCCGACTCGTCTAGATTCTCCTCTTTGGACTCGGCCTCTGAAATCAAAAGAGGAAACATCACAATCGCACTTCAAAACCCACAAAGGAGATACGATCAGTGGTTGGTTAGGGCAGGAGATTCCTGCTCAGCTGTTCGCCTGTCTCCATCTCAGCCCGGGTGCCCATAAAGGCTTAGAGGTAGGCACCAGAAAGCAAAGTCTTCAGACATTTTCCAGACAAGGAAGGCACGGCAACCACGAAGGAGGCCCACATGGGAACATCTCCCAATAGAAGCCCTCCTTAGTTCTTCCGTGCTTTCCTCTTTATCTTTTTCTTCTTCCTGCAGGAAATAATTTACGGAAATAGAACTAAAGGAGCTAGGATAAATACAGCTCATTTCCCCAAACAACAGGCAAGGTTCCCAACCTAGGTATCACTTCCTAGAAGAGGGGACTGGAACCGTAGAATGGGGACCACATTTAAAAAAAAAAAACCCTTTATAAAGAAAAGGGAGCTATATATAAGTTTTTCCCTGACTCACCTGCTCTCCAAGCGACTTCTTCATCTAATAAGACCATCACCTATCCACTTTCACGGTGAATTGATGCAGTCCACCTCCCGAGCTAACACTCTAGTGTTGAAAGAATTGGGCCACCTGGCGTTTAAGGACCCACAGGAAAAAGATGGACGTGAAATTATTTATGTCTCTCTTTTTTGGGCGGTGACTTTATCCTTGTCCGCTGCCTGAGGTCCTTATGGAATTGGGTGGCCTTATAAACTTAATATACAACGAATATATCCTCAGCAGATACTTGGCTTTGACTCAGGAAAGAACCTGGAACCTTATTTATTTATTATTAAATAAATAAATTGCAGTGAGGGGAGGCAGGCGGTTGCCACGCAAAGGAGGATTCAGACAGCAACAGGGTGAGAAAAATCCTTGACGCCCACATTGTGACAATTTGTTGTGCCAACTCAAAGCCCCCTCAAGAATGAACAGGTTTTTCTGATCACTAGATCTTTTAAATCAGGAATGTTGCCACAGGGATGGTTGGGGGAGGAAAATAAAAAGATCCTGAACTCTCACAAAGCACCTTAAGACAGAGGGTATTAAAGGACACGTATCCAAATTTGGGGTTCTGGGGATCAGCATTAGTTCAGCCCCTAAAATGGCGGGGATGAAAAAGTAAACCTAGATGTACAGTAAAACCTCATTTGTTTCACCCTCAGATAGTGGGCTCATTCAGGACAGTGCTTTTGTCAGTGCTGAAAAAAGTGACTCGCACTTATGACCACTGCAGCATCCTCCTGGTCATGTGATCAAAATCCAGATGCTTGGCAACTGACTCACATTTATGACGGTTGCAGTGTCCCCCTTTTGCGACCTTCTGACCAGCCAAGTCAATGGGGAAGCCGGGTTCTCTTAACAACCGTGTTACTCACTTAAGAGCTGCAATGATTCACTTAACAACTCTGGCAATGTAAAATGGGGCAAAACTCGCTTAACAAATGTCTCACTTAGCAACAGAAATTTTGGGCTCAAAAGTCAAGGACTGCCTGTATTTTATGGCTTCCTAAGAATATTTTGGCTGGCACCTGATGACCCAAAACCAAAATTGGGAACAAAAGAAATCCTTGTTTGGGTTTCTGTATTTACTTGGGTTTCTGTATTTACAACCAAGAAGATGAAGGAGTTACGTCCTTGTTATGCTTTTCCTCTGGTTCAAAAATAACAAGCTTATCAAGGCTACTTTGTGGGCCACAAAAAGTCCTAAAGCCACAGCAGAGGTCAAGTCCTCCCCCTTCATGGGTGGCTAACAATAATTCAAAAACAGTGATGACCATGATAAGACGAAACAATAGAACGACAAACAAATTTGGGGAGGACTCTTAGAAATCAGCGATCATGCAAGCTTCCCCCAGCAGCTGAAGGATTATCTCCAAAACCACTGCAGTGCTAAAATAGCAGGAGAATCAACCGAAAGCTCCCAAAATAGGGGTTGAAGCTGTTAGATAGGAAGAAAGGACTTTCTGCAGACAGCAAGTTGCCAGAAAAGGGGTGGAAGGAGCTGATGAATGGCCACATGGAAGCCCATTCCCACTTCTCTCTCACACACACACATATGCACCAATACAAGATCCGTGATACGTCCCCCCCCTCTCCGTACAGGCATATCTTGGTGGGCACAGGAGAAGAATTGGTTCAGGACAACAAACTCCTTCAGATGTGGCTTTCAGGTTGTCTAGCTGGAATCCTTGATAGTAGGGGTCTCCAACCTTGGCAACTTTAAGACTTATGGAGTTCAGTTCCCAGAATCCCCCAGCCACCCAGAATTCTGGGAGTTGAAGTCCGCAAGTCTTAAAGTTGCCAAAGTTTGGAGACCCCTGCTCAATAGGTCAAAGCTGGGCTGGCTAGGGAACTCTGGGAGTTAAAGTCCACAAGTCTCAAAGTTGACATAGTTTGGAGACCCCTGCTCCATAGATCTGGGCCCAGGAGGAAGAGAACTCCAGCTCTTAAACCTGGGGAGGACAGGAGCTGGGGTTGCCCCCAACCCAGGCCTCCCTCAGCTGGTCGATCCCAAGGAGAAGCACCTTCCTGGGCCAGTTCCACCTGGGCTGCCCTCAGAGCAACCGAGAACCATTATTCTCACCATTAACCTGCTGGTTGAGATAAGCCGATCTCGGAAGGTGGCGTGAAAGATTAGTGGGCACAGGGCATGTTTGCCTTTCGAAGGCTTGCTCCACGGGCCCCATAAATGGCACCGAGGGGTGGGTGGGTCTGCGTGCGTGCTTGACGTCACCGGCCATGGGCGATTATTATTAATAGAGGTGACCAGGGTGGGGAGGCGATGATTAATATCAAATCAATCGGCGGGTATAAAAGTCCCATTATTTGGGGCTATAAATCAAAGCGGCTGGCATATTGATTGTTATCCATCCTGCTGAAAGCTTCTTGCTATGCACCACGGGAGCAACAGTTATTGCAGCCGGCCCCTTATCACGCACTATCGCCTCCTTTTATCACGGTGCTAGTGCCAGGTGCGCCACTCAGCCAGGAGGGAGAGATTTCTCTGTGGCGCTCTCTTTCTCTCTCTCTCTCTCTCTCTCCCCCTCTCTCGGCTGCCCTGTTTTCTCATCTCCCCCCCCAACCTCCACCAGGGGCTTTTGAAGAGAGCTTCGATATCTGATGAAACCCCCTCCTCTCTCTTTCTTTCTGCAGACCAGCTGGGTGGGTCAAAGTCTGCCACTGAGCAAGACCCTTGGCCTTTCAAAAGCCTCCCCCCTCCCAGCCCCAAACCCCATGCCCACTGCCCAAACATCCACCCACTTCGACCGCTGGACAAAGGATGATAAATAATGCATGCATGCTCAGGCTTTCTGCATGAAATGCATATGATTCCCACGGTCCAGCTGCGTGCATGCATGTCCACATCCGTAGGAGAGGGATGGCTGTGGACCTTTGACGGATCAAAAGTCTGAGAGATAACCACATTTAGGAGTTTGACTGTCTTGAAATGCAGAGGGGGTGGGGGGAAACAGATAGTTTCAGAGGTCGTTGTCCTGCTGCCGAGTGGGGCAAGAAACCCATAGAGCTAGTCCTCAGTTTACGGCCACAATTGAGCCCAAAATTTCTGCTAAGCGAAACCGTAGTTAAGTGAGTTTTGCCCGATTGTTACGATCTTTCTTGCCAGAGTTGTTAAGTGAATCCGGCCAGTTGTTAAGTTAGTAACACGGTTGTTAAATGAATCTGGTTTCCCCGTTGACTTTGTTTGGACAATGACCCCGGGACATTGCGACCGTCATAAATACAGGACAATTGCCAAGCGCCCACATTTTGATCAAGTGACCCTGGAGTTGCTAGAATGGCTGTAAGTGTCTAAAATGGTCCTACGGTCCCTTTTCCCAGTGCCGTTGCCACTGTTGTAAGCCGAGGACTTCCGCTCTAGTTTTGCTTGAACCAGTTTCCAGCGGCTGTCTAGGCCAACCCTGAGGGACGCTAGGCGTCCCCGTCCAGCCATGCATGGGGAAAGCCACGCTGGAGCAAACCTTCCCCTCTCGAAGGCAGTTTGGCCCAGCCGGATCCTGCCAGCCTTGAGCGAGGTCAGCCCTGCTCCTTCCGGGCAACTTTCTCCCTCGTCTAAGCCCAACCGGAAGTCCCACCGGCAGCCGAAGGTCTCTTCTGCCCTTAAGAGAGGAAAAGCGCCTCTTTCGTTTTTGCCTTTGGCAAAGGGAAATTTTGAGAAAGAAAAAAAAGCGGGGGGGGGGGGAGGAAAGTACGAGGTCAGAGCCCGCCCAGCCGTCTTTCCAGGAGGAGCCACAAAAAAGGCGAGCTCTTCATTAGAGAAGGGCAGGTATTGATTGTAATTTGAGCCAGAGCCGAGGACTGGCGAGCCCAAGACTCCTGTGCCGCCAACGCTTGGCAGCTGTTGGCAGCCATTTCCCCCCTCCCCCCACCCCCTGGCAAGGAGATCATAGTTCACGAAACTCAGGATCTCAAGGGCTGCTCCTCTACCCGGAGAAGTGACCGTCCCTCTGGTCAGAACGGGGGCTCCCGTCTGGACTTCTCCATCGGAGCCTTTCCAGGGAAAACACCTTGTGCATTCAAAATATAATTGGGGGTGGGGGGAGGGAGGGAGATGGCAGATGTAGAAGAGCAATTCGGTAGCCCTCGACTTACAGCTCTCGTTCATTTAGTGACCGTTCAAAGTTACAATGGCACTGAAAAAAAGGGATTTATGGCCACTTTTCACACTTATGACCGTTGCAGCATCCCAAGGGTCATGTGATCAAAACTCAGAGGCTTGGCAACTGGCATGGACTTATGGCAGTTGGACGCGATTCCCTTTTGCGGCCTTCTGACAAGCAAAGTCAATGGGGAAGCCAGATTCACTGAACAACTGTTGCAATAACAGTCGTAAAATGGACCAAACTCGCTTCACAGCTGTCTCACTTAGCAAATGAAAATTCTGGCCTCAATCGTGGTTGTAAGTTGAGGACTATCTGTATTCAAGGGTGCTCCTGGGCATGGGTAAACTGTCGCCCTCTCCCTCCCTTCCTCCCTCCCTCCCCCCCACCACTGGGCAAGCAAACCAAGGCACTCACGCTCGCTACATGGGGAGCTGGCAGAGTCCCCTTCCATGGAGCCTTCATGATCCGAAGCGCTTCCTTCCTTCTCGGACAGGCAGTCGTCTTCCAGAAGGCCACCAGTTCCTTCTTCCATCTCACCCAAGGCGCCTGCAGGAGCAACGGAAAGATGGTTAGGTGCCCATCCCGCCTCTTTCAAAACCCAGCAGGGCTGACCGAGGAATTCTGGGAGTTGAAGTCCACAGGGCTTAAAGTTGCCAAGGTTGGGCACCCCTGATCTAGAGGTAGCATTGCAAGACCCCTACATTATCTTGGCATCATACCTATACTGATGGGGTATCATCAGCACAATAGTGCCAAAATATAGGACCTAGAGCTCCAGCCTAAATCCATGTCAAGAGGGAATAGAGGCACACAAGTTGTGGGCATGGCACTAGAAGACTTGGTTAAAAATATTACTCAAGAGACAGGGAGAATTATGGCCAAACATACATGCCGGTGAAGGCTACTGAGAGGTTCTGTTTCTTTGCGGATTCTTTGCTTCTGATATAGCCAGGAAGACTGACCCCCTACTCTTTGTAACTGGGGCCGCAAGGGCAAGATGAGAATGCAACATGGGGCTTCACAATGATCCCAAGGCCAGGATGCTGTTGAAGAAGGCCTTCAGATAGACCTCATGATGGACCAGGCTTCATAGTTCAGGAGAAGGCTCACATGCCTGATCTATAACCTTGAAGGACTGGAACTCATAATCAGAAGAAATACATTTTTCAATCCTCCACAGTTCTGTAGACAACATCAGAACCTCAGGAGGCCACAATTCCAAGGATACGGAACATTGATCTCAAGCTTTTCTAGCATCCCAACCGAGACCATCTCTGCTCTGAAGACTCCAAAGCCAGCTATGCTAGCAATCATTGCTAGATTGAGTCCCCTTCATTGCGGAGGTGCTGGTCCAGGGGCCGCGGGGGTCTCTGCCCTCTGGCTCCCTCTATCTGCCCCTCTATCCCAGGGGAAGGGGAGAGGGCAAGAGAAGAATTAGGGAAGGACCGAGGGGGTTAACTTTATCAGAACCAGGAGCGTGAAGGCGTGAAAGAAAAAATTAGCCTAACGAATTTACAGTGAGAGAAACGATTTGTTAGCGAGCGATTGTTTCTGAATATTATCAGAGCTTTTTTAATTGTGCTGGAACAGAAATTAGTAGCATTAGAATAAATTGCCTTTTCTTCTCTGGCAAGCTCTTTATTCACGCTCATTGTTGTCTGCTTTGTATAGATTATGGGCCTTTTGTTCTCGCAGAGTAAATATACATGCCTGAAGTCTCGGAGAGTGGTTGAGGTCTGGAAAAATGCATGGGGGTTCTCTCCGCTTTGGGGGGGGGAGCTTTGTTTTCCTTGGGGAGGGGCACCAGGGGCAGGACAGGGTGCAGGACCATTTCAAGAAAGAGGACGGGCTGATTAGAAGTGGAGCAGAACATCTCCTCTGCCATCTTCTCTGCCCAACATGGAAACCCCAGTTTGGTGTAACTTACAGTGTTCAACCTTACTTTGATTTTGGAAAAGAGGTTTATTGCTCTTTTGGCCCTGAAGGAAGCCTAGGAAATACCATACAAACACTTGGGATGCAGAAACATTCAGCAAAAGGTCCAGAGGTTGGCCAAGGGGTGGATGGAGAGACCCTCCAGTGCCCCCAAAAGCTATCCATCAACTCCGGGGGTTGATATCTCCATTTACTTAAACTGGGGTGTCACCACTTCTACTGTAGTCTGGGGCTGGACCTGCCCATCGCCTTCTGCCAGGATACAGTTAGAGATCTGTGATTTATGGCCGAGCCTGATAAGTTAACTCCACCAACTGTGGCTTATCCAGAAAACCACAACTTCACACAACGCGTAACCCCTTGGAGGCTTATGAGCTGTAATTTATGACTTAAAAACTGCCGCTAACTACATAATCGGGGAATCTCTTGGTGGAACCTGGGCTTCTGGCTCAACCAAGAACCGAGGAAGGTTGGCAGAGCCCACCTAAAACATTTGCAACTCTTTTTCTTGGGGAAAAACACAAAGCTATTCTTCCGGAAGCCTCCATCTGCACCCAGAGACTTTGCCCCACCCCACCCCAAAAACCCTCCCGGCTTCCCTGGACCGAGCTGGGCTCTTCTTTTGGAAGACAGGAGGGAGAAAGGAGGCGAAAGAAAAAGGGAAGAGTGTGGAAGAGGTGCAAGGGAGGAAGGAGGGAGGGAGCCGAGTTGGGCATCATGTCTGCGGGATTGCTTGGAGCCTTA
This sequence comes from Ptyas mucosa, assembly GCA_012654045.1. NCBI lineage: Eukaryota > Metazoa > Chordata > Lepidosauria > Squamata > Colubridae > Ptyas > Ptyas mucosa. The sequence goes on along the minus strand of WNWU01000065.1, from coordinate 5,669,181 downwards.
GAGGAGTTATCACTTCACGCAGACTCCCTCCGTCAGCCTGATCTGTCTATTCTTCATTAAGCAAATACGCTGAAATGGAAATGAAAACATAATAGCTATTTGATTTTGGGCGAGATATTTTGCATATTGGCTCACTGCTGATAGTGGAATTTCATCAACTCCCTTTTTTCATGCTTTAAAACTGAATTACTAAAGGCTGGCTTTGGGGAGGGGGGAAGGGGCGCCCGAGACACACTCACTTCCCAGATCCTCCCGCTCAGACGATTAAACTGGGGTTCCTTCCCTTCCCCCCACCTTCTCCTCTCTCTCTCTCTCTCTCTTTAAAAAATTGCAGCCATTGTAAAGGGAGAATTGGGGCAAATCTGAGATGATGGGGCCACGTTACCCCAGCAGATGCTCACCGGCTTTCTGCCCCTTCCATGAATTCTGTGGGGAGGGGGAAGCGATGGAGGAGTGGAAATATGTCCATGAAGAGAGAGAGAGAGAGAGAGAGAGAGAGAGAGAGAGAGAGAGAGAGAAGGCCAGCATTTGCAAAATCCCCAAATGAATGTGCTCTGGGGTAGGAGGTCTATCCTGGGTGAAGAATATGACTGCTGCGTATCTGCAAACCCCTGGGAGTTTGTTTCCTGGGCATGAGAGGCGGGTCCCCCAAGCTATTAGGATGAATCCGATCGATCTGGGACAAGCCCGTTCCCTTTCACTCCTGGTCAAAACAGCTGGACCCACAACCTGGCCAACTCTGGCTAATCCCAACAGTTAAGCAGGGTCAAACCTGGCTAGTTCTTGGAAGAGAATTAGAAAGCCACTTTTGCAAAAATTTTCCAGACCCTCCGGAAGATTTTGCGTGCAACCTCTTGTGGGGTAGAGTTGGTGTTCTCTGAGCTTGCTGCTTTTCTTGCAGACATTTCATTACCAAACTAGGTAACGACATCAGTGGTACCTATTCTTTATCATCATCTCTCTTATTGAAGGGGATGGAATTCAGTGATGGAGAGCAGACTTTAAGACTGTTTGGGGACAGAACAACAAACTCTACTCGCTTACCGACATTGGCCTTCCTTGTGCCATATCTGATTCCTCACCTCTGTGCCTCCTGCCCTGTTTTACAGCCAATTCTCCTATTGAAAGGAAAATATCATTGCTGGGAGTGGGGCTGGGACACCCACTCCCCACACATCCATCCTCTGGTCATCTGTCTATTCTTATCAGTGATTCCTCCAGTCTGACTTAGTTTGGATGAGAAAGTAAAACTTTTATCCCCTTTTAGCCAAAATTGAGAATTCAGGTTATATAGCTTCTACGAATCTTGTTGTCTGAGTCAAATCCTACACAACCTAAGGAAGCTATCCCTAATATGTAGCAAAAACTTTAGAATTCGGAGGATTCCAGAGTTATGGAAAATCTGGTTTTCCAGAGTAGGAAACAAACAAGATGGGACTAATTGCAAAAATTCAGGAAGTGAGATAGACACTCTGTGCATCAGGAGGCTCTCCCGAACACCTCCTCATCTGGAAACACAAAGAAATACATTTTACCGAGAATCCTACACACCTTTTTCTCTTTCCTTTCTGACTTCCAGGCAGGGCTGTGTTTTGCTCTTTGTTCATACACCTGTCCCCCCGTAAAGAGAAACAAGGCTCTCCCCCCTTCCTAAGACCTGGCAAGTCAGCCCAGCCTTCCTTCCAGCTCCTTTCTAAACCTTCACAAAGGCCAGTTTGAATCACCAATCCCCCCTTTTTGTCCAAAAGGTACCGCCAACCGAGTGTGTGGCAGGCTAAAGAAAGGTGTCTTGTCAATCCAAGACAGCCAAGATAATTCCCTTGGAAAACAGCCCTTTCGAGGACTTGCATTTATATTCATATTTAGCTCCTCAGCTCCTAATGGCAAGGAAATTGCTGGCTTCTGGGTGGCTCCACTGTGGGACAAGTGAGAGATTAAAAACAGCCTTGTGGGAGTGGGGAAGAAAGGGGCTTTATTGGGATTTGGGTGCATCCTGTATGGTAAACCTCGGTTTTGTCTTCTTTTAAAATGAGAGAGTTAAAGAGAAACCACGTATTGTCCAGGAGGACCTGGGCACTTGTGCCAATATTTCCTTTCCCTTCTTTTCACAAATGAAAGAACAATCAAAGACTCCCTTCAGCTCAAGGTGCCAACTGAAATCGAACTGTGGGTCTAAGGCAGCTCCTTTTCTCTCCTATAAACACAGCCAGGCACCTTATTTAAAATACCGTACAGCTCTTCCGCCAAGGACAGCATTCCAGGAAACCTGTTCTGCTCCAGACGTGTTGGACTACACACCCCAACATCCTGTGCCTGCAGCTGAAAAGGATTCCACTTTCCACCCCATTCTTCCTTTCCTAGGCCTTCAGGTGCACAACCTCCCTAAAGTGCCCCTCCCACCTCAATGGCCCTTCCGAAGCATCTCTCTCCACCTAGCAGGAGGCAGGAGTTGGCGCCAAGTCCTTCCTCTCTACAAAACCGTCAAGGGCTGCCCCACAAAGGGTGGGAGGCGGGAGACCAGATCACTGATGATGTTACCTGGTTAAGTAAAGACGAACGAACGTAATGAAAACCACCAAGCTCAGAGAGCACCAGGGTCCCTACAGTTCAACTCTGAGTTACAAATATTCCCTGCTATTGGCATGAAACTTCTCTTCCAGGAAATTGGGAGGAGGCAGACAGACATTCAGCCCAAATCTGTATTAGGAGTTTAATTAGTCAATCATTTCATTCACACCAAACTTCTTCTCTTGTCGCCTGAACAATAAGCCTTTCTTGATCTTTCTCATTTATCCAGTAATTTTTTTAAAAAAAATCTGGAGAGAGAGGGAGGGGGGAGGATTTTTTCCAGGCTGCCAAGAGAGAGACCCTGACAGTCCCAAACCAAGCCTGCAGACAAGAACTCGCCGATAAGACGGGGTGATAAGAACTAGAAAATAGCAACAGATTCAAACTTTCCCACCAGCTTGGAGATCGGGGAGGCAGCCACTCCATGCCAAAGCTGACAACTCCCCTTCCCCCTCCCTTTCCCTCTGCGTATCCATCAAGGGGGTGAGACTGGGGGGGGAGGGGGGATATGTCTCTGGGACTGCAGAGCACCTGTCTTTTTGTGGGGTGAGAAATGCCTTCGGTTTTGCAAAATTTTTGCAAAGTCCTCTGGTGGGAAACGTTAGGCTGAAGGATCTGCTCGGTCAGTGCTTCGCCCTGAAAACCAGCTTCCCTCTGGAAGGGAACGTGGAGATCACAAACAGAGCTGGGCTGCCCTAGTGGAGATACACCCTCCCATAAGAGATAAAGCCAAGTCTCGGGGAGAAGGCTTGCTCCCAGCCGTTATCCGAGGTCATTCCCACCAGACAAAGATTCTTCAGTTGATGGGATGGCTTAGCGGACTTTAAATCAGTGTTTCTCGACCTTGGGAACTTTAAGATGAGCAGGTTTCTCCTCCTAGGATTCTGCTGGCTGGAGAATTCTGGGAGTTGAAGTCCACACATTTTAAAGTTGCCAAGAAATATTGCTTTAGAGATGGACGGGAAAAGAGAGACAAGGGATTGGGGGACCTCTCGTCCTCCCTCCATCAGAGTTGCCTTAATTATCCATTCACATCACCCCACGCCAGAGCCGCTCTTCGTAATTATTACTCCATCCAATTAACAAACAGAAAAATGGGCAATTTGTAGCATAGAAATACAGGTTTGAAGTTCAGTCTTGCAACTTTGGAGAGGGCACTCCTTCCCGAGACTAAGACAAGGACAAAACAGGAGACAGGTTGGCTACTACCTATACAACTTTGTAAGATGGTGAGCTAGAGCAGGGGTCTCCAACCTTGGCAACTTTTAAGACTTGTGGACTTCAACTCCCAGAATTCAACTCAGCAAAGCTGGCTGAGGAATTCTGGGAGTTGAAGTCCACAGGTCTTTAAGTTGCCAAGGTTGGAGACCCCTGAGCTAGAGACATGACCCACATGGTCGCATCACTGAGTCTTCAGCTGGGTTTTTTCCTGAAAAACATCAGGTCCCTGACCTTGCCCTAGACAAGGTGGGCCATCATCTCAATGTCAGAATTCCCCCACATGACCCATATTATCTTACAGTGGCTTAACATGAAATGAAAGAGGGAGATGGAACACATTCTCCCTTGTTCTGTAGTAGATAAGCTTTAATCTGCCTCTGTCCTGAGGTGTGGTTGTTGCATAAACAGTACGAGGGGAGATCTTCCCTGCTGGGATAAGAAGTTTAGCAAATTCTTCGGAGCAGAATTTCTTCTGGGCTGTACAACCACAGCCCAGAAGTGCTGGGTTCGACATGCAGAAAACCAGTCAATCAGAGAGATGGGCCACCGGATGCGTCTTCTTGTTCTAGAGACATTAATCCATTTTCTTTTTGTTTTTGGAAATGGGAGGGAGCTTCCAAATGATCAAGTCCACCCCAATCCTAAAAAGAAGTATTGTCCTAAAAGGCTTAAATTTTGCCGGATAGATTACTTGACTTGTAGAGAGTGCTGAAAAGAATTGCAAGTTTACAGCAAGTCTTCTCAACATGATCTGTAGCTCCTAGCTTTCTCTGAATAAATTGTGAGTGCTTCGGCTGATAGTGCCTTCACTTATGCTTAGTCTTCAGGCAAGTGTCACCACCAAACAATCCAGGAATGTTTAAGGAGTATTTCTCAAAACTGATTTAAGGCAGTGTTCCTCAACCTTGGCCACCTTAGGATGTGTGGACGTCAACTCCCAGAATTTCCAAGCCAGAATTCTGGGAGTTGAAGTCCACTCATCTTAAAGTGGCCAAAATTAAAATACACTGGTTTACAGTACTATCCAAACCAGCTAAGAGTTATAAAACAGTCTCTGCATTGTCCTTCTGAACTGTAAAAGGAAGGACAAGAAGCCACTTCAGAAGAAAGCTACACAATGGATGGTCTTTCTGAGATTCTAGTATTGAGCAGAGACCTGCTTAACAGAAGATCAATTCTCAGTATATCAAGGCAGGGTGCAAAAATCTGGCCCCTCCTAGGAGACTACATGGACCAAGTTCGCCCTCCTGAGCAGGTGCATTGAGGGTTTTCTATCTTGAAACTAAATCAATTTATTAAATTAGGGTTAGCACGGGGATTGGGAGACAGTGGGCTGCACACACTAGCATACTACCTGTTCATAGCAAAGAGACAACACAAGTCTTTGTGTGAAAAGAGATGAGTTGTTCAACGGCAGCTGCAAAGTGGAAGATGCACCATGAGTGGGACACTGGTGTTCCACATTTGACCAAAAACTGTTCAGTTCACAAAACACCATGACACGCCATTGGCTTCTCAGACTCAAAGCCTCTTTCATCAAGAGGTCGTCCATGATTCCACAGGCTGCTCCTTTGCTGGATGAGGCCTCCTGCCACAGAAGCAGCCCAGGACCAATCAATTTAGTGCTGACAACGTGCCTATCTGTGTCAAAGATGGGTAAATGAACAGACAGCTAGGGAGACCACCAAAGGGATGTTGGGTAGATAATAAAAGCTCTCGGCCAGACACACAGCTCTGATAAGAGGCCACAGGATGCCAACTTTGTTAAGGATCAGAAATCTACTGCCCACAGTGGCTTTTCCCTTCCCTCTGGAGGCAGCGAGACTGTTATGGCTGGGGGGTGAAGAGCAAGACACATTTTTCACCCTTAATATAGCCTTTCTCAAGGCGGGGGGGAGGGGAAGTCACCCTGGCTGGGAATCCCAGGAATCACTCAGAAGCAGGATGAGAAATTAGGACTCCACAGTGAAACGGGTTAGCGATAGGTTCCTGGCAACTCAAAGTATCCTCCTGACCTTATGCACAATGGATTTGCAGAATTCAGACTTGCCCCCATTTCTAACACTAAGCCCACCTCCTAGGTGCCAGCAGGAGGAGATGCATGACGTTTTAGAAAGTTCAACGCAGATGGAGTGAATTTTAGATGTTGATGATGATGAGTCTGAGCAGTAAGACCACGCCTGGAATATGGCATCCAGTTTTGGTCACCACATTACCAAAAAGATGTTGAGACCTTGGAAAAAGTGCAAAGAAAAGCAACTGAGATGATTAAAGGCCTGGAGACAAAAACATATGAAGAACGGTTGCAGGATTTGGGGATGGCCAGTCTAGAGGAAAGAAGGACTAGGGGTGACATGAGAACTGTGTTTTGGTATTTGAGGGGCTGCCATAAAGAGGAGGGGGTTGTCCTGTTCTCCAAAGCACCTGAAGGCAGGACAAGAAGCAACAGATGGAAACTAATCAAGGAGAGAAACAACCTGGAATTAAGGAGAAACTTCCTGACAGTGAGGACAATTAATCAGTGGAACAACGTGCCTCCAGATGTTATGGGTGCTCCATCACTGGAGATTTTTAAGAAGACACTGGACAGTCATTTGTCTGAAGTGGTATAGGGTCTCTTGCTTGAGCAGGGGGTTGGATTAGAAGACCTCCAAGGTCCCTTCCAGCTCTATTCAGATTCTAAATTCCAACATGAAGGAGTTCTGGGCATCTAAATATCTTTACATATACCAAAATATATTCCCTGGAGGAGGAGGAAGTGCCCAGTTTCAGCTTGGTCAATGTATACTAGGAAGAAGGGTCCCGTCCTTCCTGTTCTTTCCAACTCTCTCCATTTTGGCTACCAGAAGCCAATTTGATGGGACAGCCGTGATCCTTCTGCAGAACCCAAGCTTCTTCCTCGGAGGATATCCCCCCACTAGGTAGGTAGTCCTAAACCTACAACCATTCAAACAGCCTCATATTTTTTGGAGCATTTAGATTTTGCAGTGAAGCGAAGTAAAATGGAGAAAAACATGAAAGCCAAAGGAGGATTCAGAACCTCCGGGGGGACAATGATGGCGATGGGAATGAAACACCACCACTCCGCCCCATCCAATCATGATCACATCAGCATTGGGACCCAGCATCTTGGCTTGTTCTGAGTCCTCCTGTTCCTCTCCAAACCCTTGAAAATGTCTCCCGAGATAAATGCTCCTATCAGTCTGGTGCGAGCAACTGATAATACGTGGATGACGCCCATCCCAGAAGCCAAGAGATTGTTCCTCCGTCTTGACATCTACGCGTTTTCATCAGTCCTCTGCCATGCTCGGAGACGATAAAGTGGCGCTGCCTTCCTATGTGGGTCCCCGAGGCAGAGGGACAGACACTCCCTTCCGTGCAGACCCAGAAATCAAGAGTGCCACAAATGGAAGGGAGAAGGTTTGCTCTGCAACGTCTGTGACTTTTGCTGCTCTTCCCTTCACGGGTCCCGTGTTTGGTGTCATCTCGGAAGAGCTTCATGTCCCAAACCCTGGGGACCAGCTGCTTTTTCCATAACTGACAGCATCGTTTTTTTCCCCCTAACAGGAATATTTCCATCCATCTTTTCTTGGGACCAGATGGCCTGGTTCCCACGACCCACTTAAATGGGTCACTCCGGAGGTTAATGCATTTTGGAAACATCAAAAAGAAAAGAAAACAATGCAAATTGAGGCTAACTAATCCTTGTGAGGTGGGGGGGTGGCCTTTCGCCCCAGGCCAGCCCAGTGTGTTGTGTTGTGGGATTGCCAAAACGGAGGAGTCAAGAACTAGAGAAAATGAGCAGCTGAAAAAGCAAAGCTCTTCATTCTCAAACTCCTGCCCAGCTGCCTGGAACCCACCTCCTCAACATCGACTGGTTGTGGGGACCAAGTCATACCTGCTGTGACCTGCTAGGTAGGCCAATGGCAAAGGGGATGAGGTCATGGAGCCTTGCCAGTAGGCGCAAAGATTCAGGGGATCCCTGACTCTTCTAGGAGAAAGAGGGTGGAGACTCAAAGAGATCCCCAAATGACTCAGTTAATGACTGGGAGAGCTAAACCTGGTTAGTTAGTGGTCGGCTGGGTTCAGGATACCAGGGATGTTGGTTTATATTTGTAATTAATAAATTGCAACCTAATAAACCACCTACTTCTTGAAGAAAAGCCATTCCATTCCCAAACATGTGATTGGAGAATTTTTTCCCATGATATATAAATCTGGCTACAAGTTCTGATGATTACCTAATCTCACGGAGATTAAATCAAATTCAGGGAGGACACATCCCTCCGTGGTTCCCCCAAACAACAGCATCACTTCCTAAGCACAAAAGAATCAACTATGACTAGATCCCAGTCAGATAATGGTGCCATAGAACCCTTATCTTCTTTTCATCAAACAGAAACCAAAAAGCTAATTCTTACTCTTCCGCACTTCCAAGTCCACCTTCAAACCATTCATACTCTGAGGTGAAGGGAAGGAATGTTGAATGCTGGCAAGGCTTGGCTTGCCTAAAAGTTCAAATTAGTGAATATATAAAGCACTTTTACACGTGTTATTCCAAAGGAACACCATTTTTTTCTTACCAAGTGAAGAAGAGCCCGTGGATGTCTGCTGAAAGGTACGATCGTGGCTCAAGCATCGTGTCAACTGATGTGAATTAGGGAATTGGTGTCATCTGAATGAGGAGGTCATGATGAAGAGGAGGTCACTTGCTGACCTTTTTCCAGACTCTAAAACAGGGACACTCAACCACTTTTAAGATGGGTGGACGTCAACTCCCAGAATTCCCCAGCCAGCACAGATTAATTGTTCTTACTATCAGAAATTTCTCCTTATTTCTAGGTTGGGTCTCCCCTTGATACGTTTCCACCCATTGCTTCTTGTCCTGCCTTCAGGTGCTTTGGAGAATAGGTTGACCCCCTCTTCTTTCTGGCAGCCCCTGAGATATTGGACATGCTATCATGTCACCCCGGTCCTTCTCTTCGTTGGACTAGACATACTTTCTTCTCTCTACCTCTATGCCAACGAACTCCCACTCCTCTTTTCACATCCTCCCCACAGACACACTGCGCTCGGCTCCTTCCCCAAAAAATGGCCACGCTGAGACCTTCTGGGATGCTTTCCAAAGTTGGGAAGAAGACACAGGCTTGTGATGGACAATCTTTCGGCTGAAGTCTTCAAGAAAGGAGCCAGGAACCCAGGAAAAACTCCCGTCTTGTCCCAAGAGCCGCCTGGACAAGATGGTGCCCAAAGGTCAGGAGAAGATCTGAACTTCTGGCTGGGCCACCTCTGCAGCCTCCCTCCCACCCCTGGCCTGCCCCAAAGCTCTGGGGAGGGGAAAGAGACGGGGTGGGGAGCACCGGCTGAGAAGAAGCAGTTCCCCTCCTGCTATCAGGAGATTGGTTTCAGACAGAGCTCTTCCCTCTGCCAAGTCCATATCCTATCGGTGACGGGTGCAGTTACTTAACATTCATCACGGATTGAACTCTGTAACGTTATCAGTGCTGAGTGTGGCGCCATCTCAGGGGCCGGCCATTCTCGGCTCTCAGATAGGACCGATAAACCACTGATAGATTACAAAAGATTGTTTCACTTCAGGGGACACGATTACTAATACTAATAGTGCAAGAGAGAGAGAGAGGGGGAGAAGGCTTGCATGGTATCACGCTGTTGCTGCCGAGCAGGGAAGGGCGAGAAGCAAAGAGGAGGAATAATAAGAAAGAAAATAGCAGGCCAATAGCGAGGAAGTGATTTTATGTTGCAGATGGGGCCCCGATAAGGCCCTGATAGATTTTTAAGGGAGGAAAAGAGTCTAATAGAGCTATCTGCAGCTCTCTGGCACATCAGATGGATAGGAAGCGACTTTTAATGCAAAGCTGGGGGTGGGGGGGGGGGGGGGGGGGGCGGGGGAGGCTGAGATTCGGAGAGGAAGCAAAGAAGCCAGAAAGAAAAGGGAGAAGAGAGATTCACCCTGCAGTCCTTCCTCTTTGAACCCATCCTGCAAACCTCAAATTATTGATATTTTTTACCCCCAAGCCTAGGGAAAGATTGCATTCGAATTCAGCAATGTATCATCAACGCCATCTGAAAGACCTGCCTCTGGTTATCTCAAAATTCAAAATAACGGTTTCCCCATCTCCCCTCCTCATCCTTCTACGCCAATTCCACAAATGCCGTGAAAACTGATGGGCCGGCCAATTCTGGGGCAGCTGTGTGAAGCCAATGCTCAGTGCGTACAACTCGGGAGAAAAGGCTCAAGTAGTTACGAAGCCCTAAAGATCATCTGTGGGTTTGGTTGAAATCGTGGCCTTCTAGGTCAGAAGGGAAGGGCACACGTTGCAGAACTATCTGCTCAGGAAATTCCCAAGGCAGGCCAAGGTGCCAAGAGGAGCACAGTAGCTAACCCAAACCTCTCGGTTTGATCCTATGTTGGGTCTAATGGACCAGCAGACATGAGAAACCATCTCAGTGGGAGGCTTCAGTTGCCCAACGGCTACCATTGGAGCAAAGCAGGGTTGGTGAGGGAGAGCTTACTCAGATGCCAAGAATGCTCACTCTTGCAAATTCCTGCAGCTAGCCCGTCCTTCTCCGGAAGCGTGGGTCAGGGAACTGTCTTCCCTTCTGGAGCAGGCATTCTGCCAACGGTCTCAGCACAAAACCCTGTTCCAGGACATGATGGTGCTTGGTGAACCTGATGTGGGTTCCCAGATACGTGCTGTATAAATCCAGAAGATGAGAAGAGAAAGGGGAGAGACTCCAAACTCTTGTCCGTCATTTAGTGGTGATCCAGGTTTTTCCAGACCTGATTTGGGATCCTGAATACATGCCACCCATTCCCTGTTGCAGCAACTTTGGGCGGCCAATGAGCTTCAGTGGAGAAGAATCTGATGGCACCGACTCTCACAGAGATGATCTTTAGGGCCCCATAATGGATAGAAATGTCTCTGGGACTTAAAAAGGTTTCTGTGTGAATCACGTTTCTCCTTTCCCATCCCTTGTTTCCAAAAATAACGGGGTGCTTTGTCTAAATACAGGAGACACTTGGCTTTTAAAAGCCCCAAACATGCACATCCTATTGCTTTCATGCTACCCATCTCAGGCATCTATGAAAAATTAGGGGGGGGACCCCAACATTTGTGCATTCCTCAAATAAACTATAAAAAGAAACTCCTGGCGACAATGAAGTTGTGAGGCTGCAACACAAGACTCCCTACTCCTAATGTATTCATTTGTGGTCCTTTACTCCAGATCTTACTCCCCGACCCCCAAAACATGGATCTTTTGTCCACATTAAGAGAGGAGGTTTTTTCCCCCCTCTGCTTCCTTTCCCATGGTGTGTCTTTGTGTATGTATGTGTGATGTGCCTTGTTCCCAGAGTTGTTTTGACTTCATTTGCAAAGAGAAAGGGAGGGGGGGGGTTTAAGAAAAAAAAATAATGTACAATTTTAATTTAATGGTAACATTTTATCGCCAGTTCCATGAATTATCAAGGCACCAGGGTTTGTGTGTTTTCTGTTCTTGGCATTTTGGTGGAGCGAGATAAGGGTAAAAAACAACAGAGCTGCTCAGAGAGTGAAAAAAAAGAGAGAGATAGATAACAAAGATATCAACTCCTACACAAAACAGCCCTGGACTTATCTCTGCTTTTTATCGCAGTTCCTTTAAAATAAGAGCGGAGGGGGGAGAGAAGGAACAGCCCGGCTGGAATGGGGCAGCGGGGTTGGAAATGAACTTTATCCTGTTCCTTCTTTAGTTAGAAAATTTAGTGGGGAGAGCATGGCAGATGGGAGGGCCTGCTTGCAAAGGTCAGCTGGCTTAATACGTCCAGCCTTTACTTTGTTGTAAGATGAAATAAAGCCTGCGACCCCCTCAAAGGGATTATTTATGGGTTGCAAAGACATGCAGCCTTCCTGCGTGGGGAAGCCAAGGGTGGAGTGGCAGGTTGCCTTTCAAAAGCATCGTATGCCAAAGACTGGCTGAAAGGCACAAAAAAACCTGGTTATCTTTGGGGCAGGTCTTTGCCATCTTGATCCCTGGAAGACAGGTAGACTTCAACTCCCAGAATCCTCCATCCAGCCACTGGAAGTCCACCCAAATAAGGGCTCTGCCAAGCCACTCTTTCCATCCTCAAAGATCAGAATGCCCCAGAAGTGAACACCTTCCCTATTTCTTGGGAGGAAACCTGGGACACGCAGCATGGAACTGTGGTTTTCTTTGTTGACATATTAAGGTAAGACATGATGGATGCCTTATCCTTATAATCCGTGCTCAGCAACTGATATTTAGAGGACTCTCTAGGCAAGCCCAGAAGTACTCTTGCCTTCCCCAGGTGCTGCAAGCATTCAAAATGAAAATCTGGAGACCTTCTCCAAGCAGCCAAGACCTGCCCATCTCGGGGGCCTCTTAACAGGCAGGGAATAGAACAGAACAGAATTCTTTATTGGCCAAGTGTGATTGGACACACAAGGAATTTGCCTTTGGTGCATACGCTCTCAGTGTACATAAAAGAAAAGATACGTTCATCAAGAATCATAAGGTACAATACTTAATGATAGTCATAGGGAACAAATAAGCAATCAGGAACAATATCAATATAAATCGTAAGGATACAAGCAACAAAATTACAGTCATAAGTGGAAGGAGATGGGTGATGGGAACGATGAGAAGATTAATAGTAGTGGAGACTTAGTGCAGAAGACAGAAAGAGAGGGGAGACTTGGAAGTGCCCAGGGTTGAGGGCATCTTCACCCTCTAATGTTGCATATTTGAGAGAACCTATGGGGGTTTTTTTGAAAAAAAAATCTCTACCTCTGCCTCTAAAGACCGATTCCCAACCGGATAGCCTTCAGAGGTTTACTACGCTCCAATGCATTTGTAAAGCACCAAGTGGGGTGAGGTTTCTCCTACAGCTTTAGGGCAGCTCTGAAAGATTATTGACCTCTGGCCTGCAGGAGGCTTCATCCTGCACCTGCAGGATGGACTTTCTTGGGATCCAGGCCTCTTAGCCACAGCGCCGATGCCGGATCACTGAAGGATTTGGGTCCAGGGTGCTCATTTTTGGCTCTCAGGCTGAGTTGAGCAGCCCATAAACAGTAAACAACTGCAGATTTCTCATTGGGGGGAGGAATCTCAGGTCTGATGGTGGGTTTAAAAACATTTAACCTTCCTTCCTTTGAGGAGGAGGAAGAAAACTCCCAAGCAAGAGCTGGGGAGCCCTACCAAACTATCCAATCTAGAATGCCAAGTCTACGAGTTTATGGGGAGACAAGTCTCCCTCAGTGGCTCTTCGCCATTTGAGGTTTGATGTATGGCTATGTCTCCATCATTATTGGTCAAGGATACTTCTGGGTGGAGGGGAAATGAGTGCCAGGCCAGATTTGGGCAGGTTGTCCGGTGTATCCCACCATATAACAGAATAACAAGGTTGACTCAGCCTTCCTCCTTCCGAGGTAGGTAAAATGAGGACCCGAATTGTGGGGGCAATAAGCTGATTTTGTATAAAAAAGAACACTGCTTTGGGGGGGGGGGCGAAAGCCCTACTAAGCAGGTATATACAAAAGTATGAAGGCTATTGCTTAACGCATTGTGCCCTGAGTTTCTGGAGAAGGGCGGCATATAAATCCAACCAACCAACCAACCAACCAACCAACCAACTAACTAACTAACAGGATTGGAAGGGACCTTGGAGGTCTTCTAGTCCAACTCCTTGCTCAAGCAGGAGACCCTATGCCATTTCGGACAATGTTTGGAGAAAGGAAGCCAGCATGGATCCATCTCCTGGGTGGGTCCTTTACTAGAAGATCTGGAAGTGCCACATGGAAGGAAGTGGGGTTCCCTTTGTCTTCCTTGGGTTGACTACCGGTGTCCAACCACAAGAGCCAACGGGCGCTACACTTGTGCACTTGATGCTGTAAAACTGTGTATCTCTGAGACGCAATCCCTGCATTGCTAAACACCAATGCTTGATACCCCCCCATAGACCCAGACCCACAGGCACACACACCCCCTCCCCAGCAGAAGGGCACCCCATGTTCTCTCTCCCTCCCTCTTCGTAGGGTTTGCAAAATCTTGCCAGTGTCCAGCTGCACTACATGCGCAGAGCCACAAAAGAGCCAGGCCTGGTGCTGGGTGGGAACGTGGGGCAGAGCACAAGAGGAGGGAGGGGGGCAGGCAGGGAGAGCCAAGGAAGGGACTCAAGGCTCTTCCTTCCCTTCCCTTCCCCTCCCCTCCCACTCCGTCCCTACCTTCTTTTTGAAAAACATAATTTATCTGTGTATTATCAAGAAATCCAGACACTTTAATCAGTGAGCTATGAAGTCAGTATTTCCATTCTTATCTCGTGGAGGAGTGGAAATGGAGGAGATCGGCAGCTCCCAGCCGGCCGGTGGTGGGGAATGTTAATGGGGGAAGGGGCTGAGCGATTGGCTACTGAGCGCCGCTAATCTCCCCCATTATCAAAGCCTTATCAATGCACCCATCAGTGGTGCGGTAATGGGCAGTTCAACTTTCCGCATTATCATATCCGCTGAAACCGGCACGAGAGGGAGAGAGAGAATGAGCAAGAAGAGAGGGGCCTCGGCTGGGGAGAGCGCCAGGGGCTCCTTCGAGCTGCCCAAGACAGACAGACAGACAGACAGACAGACAGACAGACAGAGGGGAGGGAGGGAGGGAGGAAAAGAGGGGAGAAGGGGACCAGGGCTGGGGGGCTGAGCCGGAAGGAGAGCCCGATGAGTCAAGCCAGAGACCGGGCGAAGCAAAGGGACAGGTTCGCATGGACGCTCGCTGGTTGTCTCCCTGGGCTGGGCCATTTCCTTTTCCTGCATGGCCCCAAAGCCAGAGGTCTGTTTTCTTTGGAGCGCAGGGTGGTTTGTAAAGACAAGAGAGACATCCCTGCCCAACTGGCTGGCTGTTTCAGGGGATCCAATGAAGGCCACAAACTGTTGCAGGCCCTTGGAACTGGTACTCTCGTTTCTCCCTAGGAACCTTTTCCCCATTATCCGGACACTCTTCCGTGCTGTGGTCAACCTGGTGCTATTTAACCATGGTGGACTTCAAAGGCCATGCTGGTTGAGGATCCTGCAAGATGAACATCTCCAGAACTTCAGGGCTGGAAAGGAGACTTGGGATATCTCTTCCCCTCCAACTCCTGGAGAGACCAAATAATTCCAAGAGACCGATTCAGTCCTTCCAACATCTAAACCAGGTTGGAAGAAAGATCTTGCTCGGATCTTTCAGATCTGGAGATCAACAAAGTCAAGATAATGGCTGCAACTGTCCCTCTGGAGCAGCCCTGCCCCCTTTTTGTGTGCAAGGCACAACTCTGACTGCATGGTTGTGGCCGCCATCTTGTCTTTTGGACTGCTCCCGTCCCTGCAAACACCCTGACTGTGCATCTGAAGACACCCCCCCCTCCCCAAGCTAATTTAAGGAAGGCAGAGTGATGGAATCCGGTCTCGCAACACGACCTCCCAACGCCTTCTGCCTGCTTTGCACACTGGGGAGATTTCAGCCGATACAATTCCCTTCCCAGAGAAGAGAGAAAAGAGAGGGAGAGAAAGAAGAAAGGGAAAAGGAGAGGAAGAAAAGGGAGGGGAAAGAGGAGCAAAAGGGAAGGTTAGAAGGGGGGAAGAAGAGAGGAGTGGGGGAAGGGAAGGAGAAGTAGGAAAGAGAAGGAGAGGAAGAACGAAGAAAGTCAGAGGAGAAAGAGGAAGGAAAAGAAGGGGAGGAGGAGAAGAATGGTTGGAGTAAAGGTAAATGGTAAAAGAGCAACCCCGAAAAAGTAAAAATTAAAAATGAAAGTTAAAAGATAAGATGAATGAAAAATGATGGCTAAATGACTGTACATGTAAATGTGTTTATGAGAAATAAAAATAAAAAACTTTTTAAAAAGTACAAATAAAATAAAAACAATTATTTTAAAAAACACAACTCCCTTCCCAGACAGATCCCTGGGTGAAAAGGCAGGGAAAGGACCGGCTGGGTCTCTGGGGCCCACTCTATTGTAAGTCTGTTGACAGCAGTGACCCAAATTGCCAGGGCAGACTTACGCCAGTGACGCCTTCACCAGCCCAGGCTGACCGCACAGTGGTGGGACACCGCTGGATGACTCTCCCTCCCTCCCTCCCTCCCTCCCTCGCCTCCTCTTGCTTGGACACAGGAAAGACCCTCCCTCTCCTCTGCACCCCCCAGCTGATCAGGGTGCTGCCTGCAGACACCATTCTTTTGTCCTACCAGCTTTTCCCCAGGGGGATCCGCAGGAGAGCCTGCATGACAGAGAAGGCAGGGAGAAAGCGAGCACAATCACCACAACCACAGGGGGCCACACAAAGGAGCAGCATTAATAAAAAGGAACAAGTGGCAAGCACACTGAGAAATAACTGCTTGTCCTGTGGCGTCATCTAAACATTTTTCCCATCCCTCTTTATAGTAGGGAGGTCTCTTTTTTCATACAGAGAGAGTTGTTTTGCAACACACCGATTTGCTGCTGCAGCCTAACCGGGGTATTTCTCTGGAAGAAAACAAGGGCTTCAAAGGAATCAACAGAGGAGACCCCAAATAAGGCGGCCCTAACATGGAGACATGGAGCTTGCAGGTGGGGTGGGTTCTAGGGCCCCACAGAACATTCCTGCCCAGAGGGAAAAACAGCCTCCTACATCAAGTCAATCTTGGCCTGCAGAAACATCGAGAACTTTCACAGCTTCACAGCCAACCGATCGGCCTCTTTAACAAGAGAGGCTGAAGGAGGTCTTCAGATGACCAAAACCAGATCAATATTGGGGGAAGGGGGGGTCAGGGTTAGGGTTCATTCCAGCCACTTAATTCTGCAGCGGTAACCGGATTTTGCGCCCTGCTATTTCTAGACTACCTCACCACTACTCTGCTTTCCAAGTCAAAAAACATGTTCGCACACTCGGATAAGCCAGAAGTCTTCAACATTTTTGAGCTCCAGGTTCAGATTTGGCTTTCAAATGGTTGCCACCCCCCCACCCAAAACCCAACAGGGCGAGAAGAAACTTATTTTGACCCCTTTCCAATTGCATTCTGATGCAAATAAGACAGTATTTGATATAATGCTGCCAGGCTTTGGGGCAGATTGTTGAGGTGAATGCAAACTTTCTCAGCTTCGTGCAACATCCTGGGTTGATTTCTAAACGAAGATTTGTTTAACTGTAGTTTAATGAATATCCCGTAACTGGCCGGCTTCAGACAAGACACAGAGCCACATGCAAATCCATCCCCTTGCATGACACAGTCGGAGGCAGCATCTGCAGCCTGTTCACTCACTTAGGTATCCAGTCTCACAAAAGGGATGCTTTGGGCGATGCTCACCAACGCCTGGCTTTGGCTAATTTCCAGACTTTTGGGGGTTGGGGGGAAGAGGGAGAAAATGTGCTGGCTTTCAGAATAAGCAATCATCAGGGCAATAGTTGGAGAGATGATTAACAAATTAGAGAAAAGGCATTTCCTTCTCCGCTGGCAAATCAGAGATGTCACCAAAACCCGTTGATGTGAGAAGGGAGGAGATAACAGATATTTTGGAGAGGAGAGAGGGAGGAGGAAGAGGCAGTGGGCTTATCTGGAATGAGTCAGAAACATTCATTCCTTAACCCTATTCCAGCCAAGGTCAATTGCTGCATTCCTCTTGCCTTTTCATCCTTTCCCCAAAACACGTTGCTACAGAACAATGAAAGAGTCGTCTTCGCCTTTTTTTCCTTTCTCCTCCAAATGGCCAGACTGGACAATAGCTGGGTTTCCGTCCAGCTTTGCCACACCAACGCAGAAAGGAACATTCCCGCCTCACAGCACAACGGCTGGCCTCAGGTGGAAATGGTTGCTCTGCCCCAGTTCTATGTATTGTGGGAAGCCAGCCGTTCCGGCACGTTCAACAAATTGTGGCTTAGTGGATGTGCGAATCAAGAGTCTTATGGGAAGGTCTTGTGAATCCATATCTGAGATGTTGCAAGAAGAACTCTGGAGTTATTTTGGTCAAGGGCTGATCAGCCCAGCTCTGGCCAACAGGAGGCACCTGGAGGTTCACCAACATGGATGGGGAGATCTGTCCTCTTTCCCTGAGATCTTCCAGGTCCAGGGGCTGCTATTCAGGGAGGAAACACAGCCACCAAGGGTAGAAACCACGGGGACCCGATCCTCCATGCCTTTCTCCGAGCCCTTTAAATAAAATCACCACCGCTTCTGAAGTTCTTCCTTTGCTCAGTCCTGAATTTCTGCACATCCAGCAGGAATGGACAACTCTGATTTGTAGCTTTATGAGTCAGAGAGAAAGATTTCCAGATCATGCATGATTTCAAGTCATGGGACTCCCTGATCTCTGTTTAGCTTCTTTAAAGGGGAGATATTTTAGTCTTTTAGCTGGACATTATCTTCACCTTGCCTTGGGCCTGGGCTGCAGGCAGGATCTTTTCAAGACGCTTGCCAGCATTATGGGGAATGTTGTGCTCAAGAGAGGAAACCCGTAAGAAATTGCGCAGGACCAGCAACCTATGGCTATGAGAGATTCCCTGAGACCCAAATCAAGGCACCGATCCACAGTCATGCCACCATTCCAGAGATAATAGAAGGGCCATTTGTCTCTCAAGATGAGCCCCCTGAGCATCTCCAGAGATAAGACCCAGGGGGTGGAACTGCTTGTCACCAGGAGGGCAGCTCTGTTTAGGAGGGGGCTTAGAAACCCATGCATTGGCCCAGGCCTTGAGTGCTCAGCCTGACTGTTTCCATCATCACTATTACAGATGTTTTAATACATAAGTAAACTACCAGCAGCCTTAAAGCTTAATGACATAGTACAGTTGGCCTCATTGCGTCTGCTTTCCCCAAACCCTGAAAACCAAGTTGCTCCAGAGAACTTCTGGTGAACCAAAGGAGGCCCAGTTCAATTATTTTAATGCTGTTTATGGCTTCAGTATTTCACCTATTCTCCCTCCTACCCTGAATGTCTTATTTAGACTTACTTGTCCTTTCCTGATCTTGTGATTTGTGTCTGTGTGTGTTTTAAGCTGTCAGCTGCCCACATTCATTTTGGAATTGGTTAGCCTTAGAAATTTGTTTTATAAATAAACAAACACTCTTTACTTGCAATTCCTGCACCTCTGAGACCATGGAGATTATATGGGAGGGAGGGAGGGAGGAAGGAAGATCAGAAAAAGGGAGGGAGGGAGGAAGGAAGGAAGGAAGGAAGAAAGGAAGGAAGAAAGGAAGGAAGGAAGGAAGGAAGGAAGGAAGGAAGGAAGGAAGGAAAGGAAGGAAGAAAGGAAGGAAGAAAGATCAGAAAAAGGGAAGGAGGGAGGGAGGAAGATATAAATGTTCTAAATCAATATAAAATGAAGCATAAACTTATAAGGGGTGCTACTCACCGACCTATAGGTGACCAGCCCTGCCTGTTGCTGACCCTTTTACTCACTGATAATATACATCACTCACTTTGAATTCAGGAATCTGTTGGCCTTGTGCTTTCCAAGCAGGAAATACAATACTCTTTATTCACTCCTCCACAGAAAAGATGCATTTTCAACCAGCCTTCCATCCAACCGCCGGTCACCCGGTCCTTCCTCCCTCAGAGAGATCCCCCTCCCTGCCACCACCTTGCCTTAAGAACAGCCCACCAACCAAAAACTGTACACGGGCGAGTCAGGAACCACACGTGGGCGGGCATGAATTAATCAATCGGACCCTCTGATGTGGCTTTGTAGGAACCGTTTCTGATACGGTTGCTGGAACCGGCTTGTGGGAGCTTAGCATCCTGCATCATCTACTCTTGGAAAACTCCCAGGCAGAGTTGTGACAAACTGCGATTCAGGAAAAAGTGGTTGCGAGCTAAAGTTTGCAACGCAGCCACACACTGTGTGAACGGGTTGAAAAATCTTGCAGTTAGGAAATCTTCCAGCTAATCTGCACGGCGTTCTTTGCCAACCAGAAAATGGAGATCTGCCTTAATGGGCAGCACTTTGCTTCTAATATGGCAATCATAGACTAGTATGAATAGCAGAAAGAGAGAGAGAGAGAGAAAGATTGAGAGATTCAAATTCAACTTTCCAGCCTGCACTTATTGCTTTGCCACACGCTTCTGGCACGGTCAGAAAGGACATGAAAACACAGGGTAAACATCTGGATTTAAAACTCCAGTTGCAAGCTATGACCATGAATCACGGGAAGCATCTAGCCTGAAACTTCCAGTAGATATGCCCAAAATGCCATGTCCTTTTATTTTGACACACACTGAGATTTGCAAAGAGACCGAGACCCCACTGGGGGAAGTAAAAATGTAAAGATCCAATTTTCTTTGCCCCTCCCGACAAAAACCTCCTCCTGGATCGGTTACTGTGATGTGTCAAACTGGGATCCCAGCTAGGAAAAGTCAGTAGCCTCATCCCTAGAGGAGCTCTGGGTTGGCTAATGCCCGGCCAGTCCCACCAGAAAATCCCAGATAACCATCAGGTTTCTGTTTTGGTACAACCAGTGCTTCTTCCCTAAGCTCTTACACCTCGCCTGGGCAGTTTGCATCACGGCCCAAAGGATTACTTTGCTCCCTAGGTGGCCAGTGACTCAGGAGTAGGGGAAGGGAGGGTTCTCACCAACCGAAAAACGGGCGCATCCGAGGCAACCCTCTCCCGATGAGCATCTTCCAAATGTGTGGGATACAATTCCTGCCTGGTGGAGAACAAATTGGAAGGCTGGGTCCAGTATAGAAGAGGTATAACGTTAGAGACTGTTGAAAGTCACAACACAGCACCGAAAAAAGGTGACTTACGACCGTCGCAGCATCCCCCTGGTCACGTGATCAAAATTTGGACACTTGGCAACTGGTTCATATTTATAATGGTTGCAGTGTCCTGGGGGTGGGGGATGGGGGGGGTGTCCTGTGATCCCCTTCTGACCAGCGAAGTCAATGGGGAAGCCAGATGCATGTAACAATTCATGCAGTCATTCGCTGAACAACCGTGGCCGGAAAGGTCGTAAAATGGAGCAAAATTCCCTTAGCTGCCTTGCTTAGCAACAGAAATGTTGGGCTCAATTGTGGTCGTAAGTCGAGGACGGTCTGTACCCTGCTGCTTGTAACCGGTGACCTTGCCAAGCGCAGTTTCCCACCCGCTCACTTTGAAAACCATCGCCTGCCATTACCAATCAGCCTGAAAAAGTGCCGAGGTTGCCCACTCGAATTTGAGAAGCGAAAGGGCGACCAGAGGGATCGGAACAGAGTCCCCCAAGGGGCAGGATTTTCACGGTCAGCCTGGTGCGAGTAGCTGAACCCCACCACGTGTCAAATAACAAAATACGCAAGAGTTTATTTATCAAATCAGATCAGTCACCGTGACCTGGGAAGTTGTGTCTTCCCACATTTTCAAAGGAGCTTACATCACTGTAAGCCAGTTTGGCTTAAGGCAGATCCTCTCTCTATCTCTGCTTCTCCAAACCACGCAGCCCTGTTTGTAAACTTTCTATTGTCTCATCTGGAAGCAGCCACATCTGAACTCTCGGGGCATCTTTGGTGTCAGGAAATTGTCAATGGGCAGGACCTCCTTCTCGTTCTGCAGGACAGGTTCTGCTGCCGGCCAGGCCTTCAGCAACAGACTGGCTGTGCCAACAGCTCCCACTTCATTCCAGGCTGATGGCTACAAAGAAAAGCCAGGGACACGCTGGTCAGAGCAGCGCAGAAGAGGCCGAAGCCTCCACCTTGAAACACCTTCTGTGCTCTTCCGGTTTTCATTGATTGCTGGCAAGAAAAGAAGATACAGAAGGATCCTTCTCAGGGTGGAGGAAGAAAGCTGTAGAATCAAGGGCTACCAACCATTGTTGCTGGGAGGCCTCCCTTTGTGTAGGCAGCCTACCTCCCGGTTTTTGGAGAGCCACAGCAGGGAAAGACTCCCTGGTCTCATGTCTGGATTATTGGGACCAGAAGACTGACAAAGAGCTGGAGAAAGCTACAGGCTGAGGAGCAGCCAACAGAGATTGAAGTTGGGAAGATGCCACCAATGATGGCAACATTCAGCCATTGGTCACTTCTCATGGTCTTTGTTTTTTGCCCACTGCATGAGACAGGATGGGGTGATCCCTTCCAACTCTACAAGTTTTTGATCCGACCTGCAAGAGTATCTGTCTTCCTCCTCAACATACATCAGCTGTGCCCCTTCCCATTGCTGCCAAGTGGGATTGTGGCCTCCCAAACAGTAGAAACAGCAGTGAAGTTGTATTAGTTTGAACACCTCAGAACCAAGAAGTGACCTCATTCTGACAGATGAAAGCCAGCTCCTCCTCCTGCTCATGAGACACAAAGGACAGGTACTCCAGGGAAGAGATCTAGAGTGTCCTTCTGGTTCTAGAATAGTCTTCCTTGTGTGATGGGTGTGTGTGGCTCCCAGAGTTCTCTGAGAAATTTCTGACACTGAGAAGTTAGAAGAGATGAAGAGAATAGCCAACAGCAAGAAGGATGGCCTCAGTTACAAGGACTCAGTTGGAAGACCTGATGGTCAAGGTTGAAGACAGATTTCCCAAAGTCCAACTATGTGGTTGCTAAGACAACTACATAGTGATATCTATCTATCTGTCCATCTGTTTGTCCGTATGTCCGTCCATCCATCTATCTATCTATCTATCTATCTATCTATCTATCTACCTACCTACCTACCTACCTACCTACCTATCCACCCACCCACATATACAATTTGTGCCTGTGCCTGCACACCCAAGTGCATAAGAGGATTCAACTCTGGGACTACTTACCTACAACCAAGTGCTACAGCCCAGAAACAGCGTTTATCATTTTATCTGCCTTTTGGGAGAATCGGAATGAAACAATCCCTGCAGTCCACAGGCAAAATAATGCAAAAATAAGGAGACCAACCCCTTTTTAAAAATTCACACACATTTAATAAGCCTACTTCCATTTAGGGAATAAGCCCATAAGGCAGAAAGGGCTGCTGGTTTTCTATTTAAATGGCATTTATAAAACCCAAGAAACCAGAACAGCTACAAGTAGCTTTCCATCTGCAGATGCAATCCAGTTTACCTCCTCATTTTGTTCCACGTTAGGAATTAAGGTCCTGTCAGATCCCACAGATAAATATTAGAAAGCCTTCACAACCTCCCAGGTCGGACAAAGAAACCTGCAGATCCTCAAAGCCTCCAATCCTCACCCCTTCCAAATTTCACTTTGCTGGATGAGGAATTTTGTTCAGCAGATAATAGTTTGCTCCTTGGGCTTAGTCACTTCAGAGACAATTTTCCAGGGCAAGCCTATGCTTGAGCCTCGGGACCGTAAGATCGCCAACAAAAATGCCCCATTTTTAAAGCTGTCGTTCGGGCAGCCCAGCGCCAGCCTCAACATATTGAAAGGCCGATCCTTCCTGCGCTCTTGTTCAGTGGGGTGGCCCCACAGTCTCTGCAGGAGTCTTGCAAGATGCGGAGACTGCTGACAAAGCCCTCGGCTTCCTTGTACGTCCTTTGCCCAAAGAAGCTGTGAAGTCAGCACTCAGTGCAGGAAAAACAGCCGGCTCCACAAAGCCGGAGCAGCCACCCGCCCAACCGGGTATTAATTAGCACCTCATTACTGCCACCAATACTATGGGAAAAATCCACACTTTCAGACATAAAATGCCAGCGGAAGAGATACAGGAAAACCGTTCCTCTGGGTTTTTATCCCCTGGGGGGGAAAAGTGCCCCTTGCTTACCAACCAGTTCATTTTCTCCCCATCCTTGGACCCCACTCGCTTGACCCCCCCCTAAAAAAAATGGATGCCAGCTATTTGCACTAAATTATTTGCCATGCCACAGATCCCATGCTGTAAAGAACAAGCTGCAGTCAGCAAAGAGAGCCACAAGGGGACACAAACATTACGACACAAAAACACTCCCAACTTCCCACGGCTGGCCAGAAACCAAAATAGAAAGGAAGGGTTGTAAGCTAAAAACAGATGCTGGGTTGGTTATTGCAAAAAGAAAAGACAAACGTTCTCCCGTGCAAAGAAGGGGAGTTGTAAACAAAGCCGTTTCAGGGCATGGTGGCTGAGAATGACCAAGGGTGCAAACAAGATTTTAGGTCAGGAGTCAGCTCAGCTCCGGGACATACATTTGCTACCTTAGAATGGGATGTCCCGAGCATGGGCAGAGTGTATTCCCAGGGCCATAAAAACAAGGACTGTGTGCCAACCAGTATTAGAACCAATTCTGATGTCAACATCTGTAGCCTTGATAGATTTGGGGGCAACTTCTCTACGTGTATATTTGGGTATGCCTGTCCATAACCTCCCTCCTTTTGAGTTCATCTTAGTTATTTTGAAGATTAAAGAAAAAGACAGGGGAGCAGGCTTTGGAGGATTATAAGCACGCTTATAATACTGTTTAAAATAGTAATTTCGCAGTAAAGTCTTTGGAATATATCAATTCATAGTGTGTGCGACTCATTGACTCTAATCTAGGGTTCTCCAAACTTGGCAACTAGGAGATTCATGGACTTCAACTCCAGATGGCAGCAATCCCGCTCTTCTTTCTCCCCCCCCCCCTAAATGCAAAGGTGGAAAATTGCCAGGGCAAAACTGCAGAGGGGTGGGGGCTTAAAAATCAAAAGCTTTGCTGGCTGAGGAATTCTGGGAGTTGAAGTCCACACGTCTTAAGGCTGCTAGTTTTGGAGACTCCGCTTTAATTGGCAGACAGACGTTGCATGTGTTATTTCCTTATTGAATAGAGCAAAGCCAAAGAGATTTGGGAGCCAAGAGCATGCAGGGAAGCTGCATCAGGGACCAGAGGGCAGCAACGTTTGATGTGCTTGCATGTCCACCCCCCCATGTTTAGCCCGTGGAAACGGCCTGGTTAAGTCCAAACCCAGGAGCTGCTCTGGAGCTCTTCCTTGGTTTGTGGGTTTCCCCCCGCCCTCCCGGGGAGCAGCACTGAAATTTTGCTAACCTAAGGAAAGTGTGCAAATAGGAGATATTTTGCATGGCAGACATGGACTAAAAGTTTCTCAGGCCACCGCTGATGCAGTGCCAGGCTAAGTGAGCACTTTGCTCCTCTCTTACTGGGCACAGTAAGAGTCCACAGTAAGTCCAGGAGGAGCTCTGTGCCCACAAAGGAAAACCAGATCTGAGTTCAAATCAAGCCAGAGAGCGTTTGAGCTGCTCCAGAAGCAGCCAGGCCCAAATCTCTGGTTGCCCATCCTGCTGGTTGGAGCGCACTGCCAACCCTGGATGTTGGGCAGGGGGGAAAATATCCCCTTTTTAATGTTTATTAAAAAGATACATTTGCTACACTTAGCAAAAACCACCGATTAGGATCTAAAAGCTCACTTTGAACCAAGTCACATCTGGGGCTGATAAACAGAAAGGACAAGAGTTTTTTTTTTAAAAAAGAAGAATTTGTATATCTCTTTATCTATTTCAGAGGGAGCACAAGGAAAGCCCCCCCTCCCTCCATCCAATCATTAAAATGCCTGCATTAATCACATTGGCAATGGAACAAATTACCATGCCCCCCCCAATCCTCCTTCCCTTCCCCCCCCACTTCTCCTTCCCAGGGTCTGTTCTCGCAGCCGACCAATCCTTCTGCCATCTGTTTGGTGGCGATAAAGCGCCTTTTATCTCACTCTGCCATCGTTATCAGGGGGAGAGATCAGGAACTCGGCTTATCGGCACCTCCGATCTCTTCGGCAGAAAGCGACAGCGGAAGGGAGGGGGTCGAAAGTGGGGGAGGGGGGCGGAGAGAGAAGTTCTACCAAACTTCAATGCATCCTTTTTTTCAAGCCACCCGCCTAGCCAAATTGGGGGTGCCCGCTTTGGTATGCAAGAAAGCACCCTGTAAGCACACACACGCTCCCCCCCAAGCACAGCCCCCCCAACTGCAAGCAGATCACCCTGTAGGCTTTATCATTCCCCCCCCCATCAAAGAGCCCAGGACTCTCGCCGCACGCAGCATCATTTTCCTCCTCTGCCCACACGCCCATGTTTGAAGTTAATAAATGTAACCAGCTATCTCCGCAGAGGATCAGCTCCTGGCCCTTTTTATTTTTTATTTTTTTTCTATTATTATCAGCTGTCCACATCTATCAAGCAGCAGAACAAAAGAGCCCGGAGAGGAGGGGAGAGCGAAGGAAACAAAACAAATATTGCCAGATGCGTCCTGATGCTGTTCTGAAGCCTTTTCCTCTGAAGGGAGGAAAAAACTTGATCAGGAAGGAGAAGAAAGAAGAGGAGGAAAAGACGGAGGATTAACAAGAACAGCGGCAGCTCTCCTATTGAAGGTGACAATTATTGGACAGATGGCAGCAATCCCTCTCTTCTTTCTTCCCCCCAAAAAGCCAAGATGGCAAATTGCCAGGGAAAAACGGCGGGTGGGGGGGAGGTTTAAAAATTAAAAGCACCAAAAATTCTCCTAAGGGGATGTTTTGGTCCTTCCATCCAAGGTGGCATCACCATCCTCTTCCAGTAGCCACCAGCCTTTAATGCTACAACTCAGCTCTTTTCAGCCCTCAGGAGAGCAGTGGTCAGAGCCAAGAGTGGCCGGAACTGCCAGTGGGCATCATACCCCTTGGATTTACCTGCAGCACAGGAAGGCCCATGATTGTGTGTGCGTGTGTGTCTGGCCACCAAGTTGCTCCCAGTGACCTCCAAGCAAGTTAACACAGCTAAGACCCAGCATATGGGCAACAGCTTCCCACTCTGTCCACGCAAGTCACGGAAGAAATTAGCCCGGAAGCTCTTCCTTTGGTCCCGTCAAGTGAGACTCTCTTCCCACGTCCCAGAAATAAGTTGGGGGATTTCTGTGCCCAGATCAGGGTGGAGCCCATTCTTGGGAGGGACTGGCATGGGCAGAACAATGGCACCCAGGCAGAGGAACAACAGGCAGGACTAATTCAGCTCATCCAGGCAGAGGGATTAACTGTCCCCATCTCCACCCAGCCTTGAGGAAGGAGGCGTCAGGGGTGGACCTGGGAGAGAAGCAGGGAAACGGCCAGAGGAAGATGCTTCTTGAGGTCTCAGGACCATTTTAGCATCCTCTCGACTAATCCACCTGAGACCCTCCAGAGGTTTGGAAGGATACTTCGCCACTGCTCTCACTGAAAGGTCCCACAGGTGATGCTAGGAGAGATTGTGGGGTGTTTGGGAATCCAACCAGGGCTGCAGCTGGCACCCTCACCTCTACATTCTCTATCACTCTCTCAACTCCCCGGAAAGAGAGAGGGAGGAGGGAGGAAGGTGGGAGGCAAGCAGGGGTGCCCCAAGCAGACGAGTGAGGCTGTGGGCTCACGTGGGCAGCTGCTTGAGGAAGATGCCAAGGGTCATGTGTCCTTCCACCTCCAGGTTCTTGGACCAGGTCTCCGATGTCTTGAAAAATAATTTGCCAGCCAGCTGAGCTTTAGCCGAATGGAAGGGAGACCACTCTCATTTCAGAAACCTGCCCCAAATCCCCACAACCCACCTCCAAGAAGAACCGGCTTCCTCCACCAGACACGCATGGAGAGTTTGATCAAACTTACAACTGTCAGTCTGCACACAAAATTCTTGATTTAACCGGCCTCTCATAGCCAGGCCAAGTTGGTCTTCCTCAAATACCCCTTTTCACTTGAAAGCACCCCCAAACCACAGTTCTGGTGAGTTAGTTCTAGAAGCTGAAGATTTATTATGTCTTCACTATTAAGTTTATATGCCGCCCATCTCGTTTCCCGGATGGCCTATAGCTAATGAAAATAGCAATATGAAAACAATTATAGAGGAACAATTAAAATTACGGGGGAATTAAATAGAGGCTAAAGACACCTACAGGTAGTCCTCGACTTACGACCACAATTGAGCCCAGAATTTCTGTTGTTAAGTGAGAAATTTGTTAAATGAGTTTTGCCTGATTTCACAACTTTTCTTGCCAAATTTCTTAAGTGAATCGCTGTTAAGTTATTAACCCGGTCATTAAGTGAATTGACTTTGCTTGGCAGAAGGTCGCAAAAGGGGATCATGTGACCGTGGGACACGGCAACCGTCATAAATGCGAGTCAACTGTCAAGCATCCAAATGTAAATCGTATGACCATGGGGTTGCTGCAATGGTCATAAGTCACTTCTTTCAGTGCCGCTGTAACTTTGAACATCTGCCTGGCCTTCTGAGATTGAAGGCCTTCCAGGAGGGACCAGAATTAGGGCTGCTTGGACCCTCCCCACAGATTCCCTGGTCAAGGGCCAACAGCTCTTTTCAAAGCCTGGGAGATGCCGGGACAGATGAGGAAGTCTTCTCCACGGGTGATCAGCAAGAGATAAATATTTTTGTCTCCATCTCAAGGGGGGGTGGGGGTGCACTGTGAACTGGACATGCATACACGGCCATCTCTGAAGGGAAGGGCCTGGAAGATATTTATCTTGGAATTCAGGGCTTTCAGATAAGGAACCAAGGAAGCCCGGGCACAATACCTCCAAGGACAAACAAACAGCTGCCTATCCAACCCGCCATCTCAAATAAAATGGCACCAATAGTTAAATATAATCCGGCAGCAGATCCTTATCTAATCAGCTTTGGCCCATCGCAGACTTCCTCCCTCTGAAAACGATCTCCCATTCTCTCAACATTATCAGCCTCTCACATCCAGCACCGGGCAACTGGGGGTGGAGGGTGGGGGGAGCTTTGGCCAAACCGAAGCACAGCCAGGAAGCCCGCAAAGCAAGTCAGCAGCTCTGAACCGAAGAGACCAAGATGACCTCCTGGTCTTTGGCCAAAACAAGGAAGGGGCAGTTTTTACAAGGAAAATGAGGACTGCCTCTACCGCACCCCACCCCCGCATGCATTTTCCTGTTTTCCATCTCACAGGAAGGGGCAACAGAGTCAGGCGTGTCGTCTCCCCCCCTGCACTCTCCCCACTGCTTTGGGCTACCCCACTTTGGACCCCAATCCCAGTCCTTGGTTTTTCTCCCTTCCGGAAAACAGCTGGATAAACCGGAGGCTGGGTTTTTCATGCCCAGAACTGCCCGGTTCAACAAAGCCCACCCCCCTCCATCCTTTTTCCAGATCACCTCTGCCCCCCTCCCTCGGAAGCGGAGACGGCCAGGCAGGGCTGGCAAGGAAGAGCTGGCAATTAATGTAGCTGGAAGGAAGCTAACAGCTGGGCAAAGCAGGTTTGAAAGGTGAAAGAGAAAGACAGGTGAGCCGAAAGAGGAGAGCAGCACAAAGCCTGCTGGGAAGGAAGGATCGAGACCCCTTCTGCTGCTCCAGATGCCCGGGGGCTTCAGTCTCTTATGCCAATGCAACCACCGACACACAAGCACACAGCCAGCAACACCTTCCCCAACTCGGTCGATTAAAAGGAGAAGCTTTCTTGAGCTGTAGGGCTGATTCACATCCCCATTCACTTCCATCTCTGTCCCCAAAGCATCAAACGTCAGCCATGGGGATTATTTTGGTGCCACTCACACCTTTAGCTGAATGCTGGCTTGTTATTCCAGGTTTATGGAAAGTCACGCTGCAGCCGAGTGCAACATTTAAAGCAGGTCAGTCTTGACATACGGAATCCCAAACCCCCAACACGTTAGCATAGCCTGTTCTGCAAACATACACCAACCTACTACGAGGTTCAGCGTACTGTGGACGTTCAGGAAAGCAGGTGAGATGATGGTTAAGGTAACCACCATCTGCAAACTCTTTCTTTGGGGACTGCAGCCAGGGTTAAACCCAGAAGTTCTCAGGTGCCCATCAACTCCAGAACTGAACTACCAGGGAGAAGGCGCTCAGGCCTGACAGCAGCATAAATGAAGAAGGGAGAGTATCATTTATTATTAAATTTATACGCCAACAAATAAACCGGCCTTTCCTCTGGTTGAGCCACTTCCCCCGCCCCACATAACAGAGGATCAAACCTTTACTGTGCCCCCCCCCCCATATCTCTCATCTTAATCCGCCCAGAACAATCCACC
Source organism: Ptyas mucosa (assembly GCA_012654045.1). Lineage (NCBI taxonomy): Eukaryota > Metazoa > Chordata > Lepidosauria > Squamata > Colubridae > Ptyas > Ptyas mucosa. Next base: position 5,639,498 of record WNWU01000065.1, on the reverse strand, counting down.
AGATCTACCTGATTACACAAATCTCTGCTGAGGGCAGAGAATCATTTCATTACCAGCCCAGGGAGGGAAGAAGGCAGGAATTTGCAAGAACAGCCAGAGATCCAGAAAAATTAATGGGGCTCCGAATAGGGTGGGGGCGGAGGACAAGAAGAACTTTCATCCAATTTTTTTGAAGAAGAAAAAAAAGTTTGCCTGGGTCTTATCAGCCGAACAAATCACCTGAGCAGGCAAACAGGTAGATGCAGCTTAGAATGGCAATTATTTCTCCAGTGAAGATAAAAACGCATTATCAGTGAGGTGGGGGGTGGGGGTGAGAGGGAGCTGCACTATCCAGAGATCTTGCTGGGCCTTATCAATCTGGAGATCTGCTCAGGAAGGGGAGGAAAGGAGAGAGAGAGAGAGAGAGAGAGAGAGGGAGGGAGGGACTGTGAAAAGCAGCCAAACCTGCCAGTGGAAAAGTTTTTCTGGTTGATATTAAAAGGCACCGCCACCCCGGTCCCCCCCCCCCCCATCTTCCTCCGCGGCCCCCTCTACCTGCTTCCCCACAGCAGGAACTCGGGGTCAGCCTGGAATCTTTGCAAGCCGGATTTTATCAGGGCCGGCCAAGAGAAAAGTCGGACTCCAGGTGTCCTGGGAATGGGGAGGATACTTTGGCTACCGCCCTCCCCCCTTCAGGTGGGCTCTATCTGGGTCAGGCAGGGGGGCAAAGGCAGGAGATGTGGGGCCCGGCATCAACTCTCCAGGTTTCGAGCCCTGCCACGTTGTGCCAGCTTCGGAGTCCCACCGCACGCTTCTGCTCCTTCTTCCCCCGGAGGCAGCTGCTCCTTCCTTCCTTCCTTTCTTTCTCTCCTTCTTTCCTTCCTTCCTTCCTCTCTCTCTCGCCTGCAAAAGTCCCTCCAGATGAAACTTCCCAACGCAAGAACCGGGAGTGAGTCAAGCGCCAGATAAGATCGTAATTTCAGCCCGTCCCGACAGGGCGATCTTATCTCCACGGGGCTCGCAGAGAGGAATATTTTAAGGGCTTATCGCGGGCTCTCATCGGGGCGGCGATCGCGCCGGGGAAGCGGCCAGAGGCGGAGCGGCAGGCCAAGGACACCCCTCGCCCGGAGGAAAGGGGGCGCCTCCCGGACCCCCCGCCCCTCTGCCGAGCCTCGGCCGCCCCCGGTCCCCCGGGCAGCTGTCAGGAAGCCCCCGACGGGCCTGGGGAGGGAGGGAGGGAGGGAGGGGCGGGGCGGCCGGGCAGCCCCGGCGGGACCCCCCGAAGTTGCTTTCTGGGGCGGGGGGGACCCTCGGCGAGGAGGAGCGGGGGCAAAGTTGGCTCGGGGCTCTCGGTCTCTCGGCCAGCGCGCCCAGGCGGGAGCCCCCCAACTTCGGCCAGGGGGAAGAGGAGGAGGAGGGGTCTGGCGGGCGGGGGGCAAGGGGAGGGCGGCGCTCACGTTTGATCTGCCGGGGCTTGCTCTGCTTCCTCCTGGACATCGCGGGGCGGCGGTTCCGAGTCCCTCCGGCTGCAGAGGCAGGGCGAGGGCGAGGGCGAGGCGGGCGGCTCTCATGCCCACCCGGCGCTCCCAGGGCTGGGCGGCGGGCACACACCGCGCTGGCTGCCTCCTCGCCTGCCTGCCTCCCTCCGCGGCGCCCCGCTGGCCACCCGGCACCGGCCGGCGGCTTTCCTGCTCGGGCTGCTCTCCGCCTCTTCCTCCTCCTCCTCCTCTTCCTCCTCCTCCCGCCGCTGGACCTGCCCTCTGCGTGCGCGCGCTTTTTCTCAATGGAGCCCTGGCGGCAGCTGGCGCGGCGAACGCAGCTGAGCGAGGGGGGCGTGGCCATGGCCAGGCCGCTCCCAGTTCATCAGGCGGAGCCGACACGCCCACCGGATAAGGCGGCCCCGGGAAGAGAGGAAGGAGGAGGGGGCGGGGCCCAGGGCGCGCGGGGCGGAGCCGGCGGTGATTGGCAGGCGGTGATTGGCAGCCTGGGGAAAGTCTGCGCCTCGGCTGAGCTGCCTTGGCTGGTTAAACCAGGATGGAGCAAACTAGGATGCTCTTGAGTTTTGGGGCTGGGAGGGTCTTGCCTGTGTTTACTGACCCTTTTCTGCAGGGAACAGCTGCAGGCAAAGAGGCAACCTCGGAGATGGGCAAGAAGTGGGTGGCTGCTGCTTCTGGCCAATGCCTGGCTTGCCCGCCTAGAGATCCACTAATGCAGTGTTTCTCAACCTTGGTAGCTTGAAGATGGGTGGACTTCAACTCCCAGAAACCCCCAGCCAGCAGCGCTGGCTGGGGGATTCTGAGAGTTGAAGTCCACCCATCTTCAAGCTACCAAGGTTGAGAAACACTGGACTAATGGATCTTGGAGCATCAAGTCAGTCTTGGCTCTTAACAACCATCAATACTGGAAAAAGTCATTAAAAAATAGATCTGGGGACATCTAGACCAGGGGTTTGTTAAAAAAGATCATGCCCAACCAATCTTACTGAATTCTTTGACAAAGGGACTAAATGAGTAGGCCAGTGAAATGCTGTGGACGTAATACACTTAGACTTCAGCAAGGCATTTGACAAAGTAGACCACAACCTACTTCTTGGTAAGCTAGGAAAATGTGGGATAGGCAGCATTCACCCCCAGATGGATTTGTAACCGGCTGGTAGTTTTTTAAGAAGAGACTTGACAGCCGCTCGTCTGGAATAGAGTGTCCTCCTTGAGCAAGAGGTTGGACTAGAAGACCTCCAAGATCCCTTCCAGCTCTATTCTGATTGGACCACTACCTGGCTGCTGGTCAAACTCTTCTCTTCCTTTCTATGCCATCACTCTGCTAAACAAATCATTCCCTCAACACTGTCCAACTATTTACTAAGTCTGCACTACTATTAATCTTCTCATCGTTCCCACCACCCATCTCCTTCCACTTATGACTGCATGGCTGTACTTTTGTTGCTTGTATCCTTAACAATTTATATTGATAGTTTCCTGATTGCTTATTTGTTCCCTATGACTATCATTAAGTGTTGTACCTTATGATTCTTGATGAACGTGTCTTTTCTTTTGTGTACACCGAGAGCGTATGCACCAAAGACAAATTCCTTGTGTGTCCAATCACACTTGGCCAATAAAGAATTCTATTCTATTCTATTCTATTCTATTCTATTCTATTCTATTCTAT